>CALNHX010009501.1:0-26542 GCA_940337035.1 Agriotes lineatus
GAAATATATTCTGGTTTTCCTTTGGTTTGCTGGACATCAAACTGCATCGTTTCGAGATGTGTCTGATCGGTTTGATTTATGTCTTAGTTCGCTACATGATATAGTTTCCAGAGTGTCAACTTTTTTGAGTTTCCTAGCCGAAGAAGTAATAACATTGCCAACAGAGGCTCGGAAATAAAAAACAATGGAGTTTTATTTCACAAAAAAAGCAATTCCAAATGTTATTGGTATGTATCTATTTACATAAGATACATAAGCTATACTAGTTTCAAAATATTGTTTATTGTATGCTGATTTATAATTACTGCAGGTTCAATAGACGGCACTCATATTAAAATAGACAAACCGACAGAAAGATCGATAGATTATTTTAATAGGAAGGACTATTACTCCATGATACTCCAGGGGGTTTGTGGATATATTTATTGGGTATCCTGGTTCTGTGCATGATGCAAGGGTTTTTCGGAACTCCAGATTTTTTAATGGACTAGAAACATTATGTGATGGTACGTTTTTAAAAATGTAAAAAAAGCTTTCTTATTTATTTTGTTGTTTAATAGGTTGTTACATCTTAGGAGCCACAGCTGTTGACACCTTATCGTGATAATGGTCACTTAACGAATGCACAAAATTTTTTTAATAAAAGTTTAAGTTCATGTCGTGTTTCGATTGAGCACGCTTTTGGTTTGCTTAAACAACGTTTTAGGCAATTGTACCACATGAAATTAAGAGGACATGAAAGAATTTGCCATTTCATTCGTGCTTGTTGCGTATTGCACAACATAGCAAATAAAGATGACGGAATTATTTTCAGCAATGAAGAGCAGCTAATAGATGTTCAACCAGAACATGCAACGGCTAGAGATGGACAAACGGGGGGAGATGTAAGAGACGAAATATGTCGCCAACTATATTTAACAAGAAATAATAGTTAGCATTTTTTTAATAATACAGCGTTTGATCTTGCAGGATTTATGTTGTTAATACAATAAAATTATCTTTGAAAATATTTTTTATTGACTATTGCTATGTGTATAATTAAATTGATTGATTATAAATTCATGGTGAGTTAAACTGCTCGTTTATTATTGGCGATTGAAATAAATGTTGTGTAAATTCACTGTGTTATCATTTTATTTTATATAGTCTTAATATTTAAAAAGACCCCATTTCTATAAAAAAAATTAAAACTAACTTAAATTTATATGTACATACTAACCCTATATAGCCTTATATACAACAAAATTACTAATCAAAACTATCCTATTCCTATAGAAAAAAATTAAAACTAACTTACAAATTATAACAAGAACAAAATAATGATTCACTTATTCTGTAATTCTAGAAAGCGTTCCAGCAAATCATTTTTCCGCTGTTTTTCCCAAATCAAGCGCTCGTTCTGCTGGAATCTTTTTTCATCTGCAATTTTTTTTTTGCTCCGTGCGCTTGTTGATACTCTCCCTCAACTTCGCCATTTCCTTTGCAGTAGCGGATCTTGTTTGGGATGGTGTTACATCCAAGTTTGTTGTGCTACTGCTGGAGGTAGAAGAGCTATTGCTGGAGGAAGCCACGAGCTGGTCTAAATCTCTGCAAAAACAGTATTAACTGTAGAATTATACATTACATGATTTTATTGTGAGTGCACTAGTTAGTAGCTTCAGTGTACTTATGCGAACGTTTTGTCCGTCCGTCCGTCCGTCCGCCTGTCTGGATCGCCTGTAACTTTCGAACGGCTACAGATATTGAAATTTTGAAAGGGGGCAAAGTTGTTGCTAAGGTCCCGAGCACCTTCATGCGCTATTTGGTTTTGGCGAAAGGTGGCGATTTTCCACTTTGCAAAATTTCCAAGCATTGTAGCACAGTGGCGGCTTGTCCACTTGGCGCCATCTACAGAACTTCGGTGGTCACGTTTTGAACTACACATTCTGAAGCTACTCTTTAGATCTGTAGTTGAGCAGTTTATTATTCGAACAAAACGTAATTCAAAATCAAAGTAATCATAAAAATAGAATGACGTTACACTAGAATTCAGATAGTGAAGTGAATTTAACGTTCGTGATGAGCGTTCATCGCTATGCTAAATAGTTGTGACCTAGGTCAATATAACCGAGAGCTATCTTATTTTATACGTTTCTGCAAGTAAGTTGTTTCATTATGTTCGAATTAAAAACGTTTATAACTTCATTTTTAAAAATAAATATAGCAAGAGGAAAAAATATTAAACACAGTGACTTTGTAAATGAATGGTTCTAGCTTAATTTTTGTACGTTAAAAGCGAGCATTCGTAACACCATGAGTTCACTTTATCAAAGTTCTAATGACAACCATCCATGAAATTTCAAATATGGAAATGCCAATTAGTTAAAATTTATATACCAATAACTCACACAATATGCTCCTGTGGCACTTCAATATTCAGCTCCGCCAATAAATCCACTCTGCCCTTAACGCTTCTTGCATCCATAATTGTTGGGGGAGCAATGCTTGCCCTATTCACGAGGACATCTACCAATTCTCTGCAACAAAAAAACAACATAAGGAAACAATATGTAACATCTTAATAATAATAGTCGTATGGTCGTGGTATAAGCTTGGTGACAGTTTTCAGGTCGCGTTAACGCCTCTGACTTGACTTAACGACTACCACGGCCAGTCGCTGCTGCTAGTAACATCTATTAATCAAAAAAGAGCATAACTTACCTCTCATATGGGCACGATTTTCTTCCACATCCTGTCTTTTTTTTATTCTCCATGCTGGTCTTAAATGCCCTTTCTAAACTCTTCCACTTGTTTTCGCACTGGGCTGCGCTAAAGTGGTACCCCTGTATCCTCAATGAGCCTCCACATTGATTTTAGGCTCTTTATTTTTCTGTGCTCTACGAGAGCTTTTTTGTCTTTGTAGAGATTAATTAAAAGTTTGGTAGTGCTGTCGCACCATTCTGCAGGATTCTCTCTCCCTCTTTCAAGCTGTTCTTGGCTACCTCCTGCTTCCGACTGCGACTGCTGCTCCACTTCGGCCCTGAGCTGGTCTACTTCATCCCTTACGTCGGGCAGCACCAATCGCAAACATTTATTTGGTTCTACTTGGAGCAGCTGCCCATGTTTCACCGGTATTAATCCCGTAGGTAATTTATACTGTACGCCATCTGGTAACGTCAATACATTATAATTTAGTCTAGTAATTAAAATTTGGGTTGAAAACTTACCATCAGCATTTAATAGGTAGCATCCATTTACTACATCCGCCACCACAGCGTTAACAATAACTTCAACTACGTTCCCGGCCATATTTTGATTGATAAGAGGCTAAACAGTAAACACAACAACCAAACGCAAGTTCCAACGCTAGGTTAGGAAATCAAATGGCATAACGGAAGACGTGCAAAACAGCTGACTTTCACCTGTTTTACACGACTGCGCAAGTCTGCTACTTTTTACTCCTCCTAAAGACCAGGAGTAAGAAAAGCTGTTCCAAGCAGTTCCGAGCAACTTGCACCTTATCAAACGAACGCAGTTCAAGCAGTTCGGAGCAGCTGCTCGATCTCAAACGAACGCCGTTTTCCTGCTCTAAGCTGTTCGGAACAGTTTAGAGCAGTCAAACGAACAGACCTTATAACTTACATAATATGTGACCCAATACAACAGTAACAACACACTGAAGCATAGTTGCTCAAATATTTAAAATAGAAAACTAAATTAGTAAATTCTTGGAACGTCATTATAAGGCCTTACTGATAATCCCGAACTAAAGAAAACAATTTATTTGCGCTCAACAAGAGGTGACTGTATATTTTGGGTTTTGAAAGGTTGCAAATCCTTTGAAATACAAAGAAGCATGATCATAAATAACTCTTGGAGGTTATTTACTATTTACAACACTTCTTAACTTAATCATTATTGCTAAAACTGAATGTTTGCTTCTAAAATCAAGTAATGGAAGAAAAATTCCGCTCTAGGAGTTTATAAAATGCTTCGAGGTATCGTCTTATTGAAATTCAAATTATCGAGAGATTTGTATGGGATACTATAAGAATTCGGTTGAAAATGTGACGTCAATTCAAGTAAACGAGATATTCAATTAATCGAAGTTCAAGATATGAAAGTTCGACTGTAGTTACTAGGCAACACCAGTCGATTGATTTTATGGCATATTAACCCCGAGTACCTTCTTCAAATTGTGTGCTCTAATTGGTTAATATAAATGCAAGGAGCACAATTGCTGAAATGACACTATTACAAAATTATCACTTGAATTCAATTATTTCCATTGAAACTGCGATAAATAGTTTCATGCTATTGGTTATTTGTGTATGTAAGGCAATATTCTAAGTAATTATCAACGTAATAATGATAATGTAATTTCGACTCATCACATATCTCGTTAGAATCCGATATGAATGAGCATCAATCGACTGCATAAAATCGATTTATTGCTGTAAATCTACAGACGACATAGCAAAAATAATTTTCAGTGCAACATTTATTTTTACTTAACCAACATTTAGTTGCAGCAGTGGAAATTATAAAACACTTTAACCCTTAATTTTATTGAAGATGGCCGGTGATTGCTCCCTTGTGTGAAGAAAGCGGTGGGATGATGTGGTGTTCTGAGCTATTTCTATAACGTGTTATTATATTCATATTATTTGAATATCCACCTGAATTTGTTGAGAACAAATCATGATG
This sequence comes from Agriotes lineatus, assembly GCA_940337035.1. Lineage (NCBI taxonomy): Eukaryota > Metazoa > Arthropoda > Insecta > Coleoptera > Elateridae > Agriotes > Agriotes lineatus. Next base: position 4,687 of record CALNHX010009501.1, read on the forward strand.
TTTCCTTATAAAAACCACCAATGACAAAAAGTACATTGAAGGTACAGTTAATATTCAATGCGAACTAATATGAGACCTGCAAGAAACACCACCATGCAATCCAAGCATACATAGTTAAAGTTTGTTTTTGTAGAATATTTTGTTTGCAGAACTGCTAGAATCCCAAAACATTACACCGTACAAAATTATTGATTGAACATGTGCAATGTAATACATTTTTAAGCAATCTACTGAAATTTGTTGTTTACGATATCTTATTTCCCCCACATATACAGGGTGTAGAAATGTCTTACGCACCATAGGGTTTTCAATGGTAATTTTTTCATATGACAATATTTGCTTCCCTAATTATTTTAGAGCAAACTTGTAAATAGGTTTTTTGTAGAGCAAACAATTCTGCATCCATTTATGCCAACATTTTTATCATTTTACGTCAGAAAACCTAATAATGAAAGAAACTAGAATTATTATTTTTTCAAAAATCAGTGCAAATTGTGAAGTGGTGGTATGCTGGAAGCAGATCAGGTGCAATAAGTGCCATGGTTGCCGTTACATTTGACAGATGCAAACAAATAAACAGCAAACTAATTTGTTGATGCTTTGAGACGCTTCAGTAATTTCAAGGCACCACTGATCTGTCTAAAAATGGTAATTTTATTTCTTTAAATTTTCGATTTTCCGAAATGTAAAATGACAAATTCTGGCATAAATGGATAGAGAATTTTTTTCTTTACAATATACAGGTTTGCTCTAAAATAATTAGGGAAGCAAATATTTTCATATGAAAAAATTACCATTGAAATCCCTATGGTGCGTAAAGCATTTCTACACCCTGTAGAGTTTAATTTGCTTGCTAAATTATTGACAAGAAGATCCCAAGACAAGTGAGAATCCATGTTCATCCCGAAAATGTTGAGTGACTGTAGTACTGGAATAGATTTTTGTTCCAACTTACACATGGTGATTCAGTCGTATTCCTATTTAAGCTGAATGTTATGAGGCCAGTCTCGCTAGAATTTAGTTTTAAAGAATTTCTACCGCATCATTCTTTCATATTGAAAGCAATAGATGTGGAGCTCTCAGAAATTTCTGAGATGTTTGAATCACTATTACCCAAGTGTCATAAAGGCCGACTATTAGGAGTGACAGAACTGAGGCAAGAGGATTAACTTAAAGGAGAAATAACCAAGGTTTCAGTATACACCCCCGAATCACTCCTTGTTTTATAAGGATTTTCTTTGATGTATAAGTTTTACCATTTTGTTATGTTTACAGATTGGAACCTGTTGCCAAGGTAAGATTTTAGTAAATTCAATTACACACCTCTTATTACAAAGTCATCCAACTTCTCTATAAGAAGTTCATGATTAACCATGTCAAATGCTTTTGAGATATCACTTGTTTCCGGACAAGATTATTAAGTATGTGAGACACTGCATTGTATATGGCCAACTCAGTTGACATTCGCTTCCGAAAACCAAATTGATTACACAAAATTTTATTTTTGATGCAAAATGAAATAATTCTATTGAATATTATTGATTTTGAAAATAGCTGGTCACAACGACACAAATGACCTTGGCTATTTTAGGATCATCGAAAAAACAGCCTGTCAAAAAACGTTCATTTATTATGTGTGCTAATTGATAAAATCAGGAACTTTTCTAATGACTGCAAAAATATAATCAGGTCTATATGAATATTTAACTTGTAGTTGATGAATAATATTAAACACAGCAATAGGGGTTGCGGGCAACCAAACCTCTAATCATTAAAATAAACTGCTCAAGTACAGGTCTAAAGAGTAGCTTCAGGTCGCCAACGGTTGACCTTTCGCCAAAACCAAATAGCGCATGGAGGTGCTCGGGACCTTAGCAACAACTTTGCCCCCTTTCAAAATTTCGATATCTGTAGCCATTCGAAAGTTACAGGCGATCCAGACAGACACACGGACACACAGACAGACAGACAGACAGACAGACGGACGAACAAAACGTTCGCATAAGTACGCTGAAGCTACTAATAAATGTTAGTGCACATGTCTGATACATTTTTGGGCGAGTTAAGTGTTGTATGACCGCTAACAATTTTTTCTCATATTCAAGTGACATTTATATGCTTACCGGAAACTGCTTTGTAAATCTAAAGTAGACAAGGTACCTTGTTGCTACTGTGTAAGATGCTACACTTGAAGTTTTGCTGTGGTTCTGAAAGAAAAATAATATTCATATTACAAATGCTTTTCAATCAGTTACTTATTGAAGTATAACTATTTATAAATATTGATAACGGTACATCGACATACTGGGGATATCGGCGAGTACTAGGGCCGACCCGGGTATATTTTCAGGGGCCGGGTACCAGTCTAATAAATTATGTAATTTCGAGAAAATCAGCCTTTTTCGAAGAATATGATAAAAACTTAAAAACAATAGAAATAAGCTCTAGAAAAACATAACCATGCAGTAATAACAAGAATCACCCCATCCCATACCACATATTGTTTTTTGTTTCATAGAAGACAATATATCTGCTTTACGGAAATAGGTATTCAACCCGTCAATTGTACCATTAAATCGCGTCAGTATGGGATGAAGTAACATAAACATCCTCTGTGTGATTTTGATGCTGCTACCAATTTCGGATAAATAGTTACGTACTTGAATTTGATAACACTTGAAGTGTAAGAATATTTACGAATAACAGACGACTTGCAGTTTGAATGGGTGAGTCAGTACTATTTCAATTTAGTTCAGTTTAAAACTAGCGGCGTAAAAAAAAGAAATTGTAGCTACCTCAGATGTTCAGATATACGCTAACATTTTTGTTATATATTTCAGGTACCCGGGTTTGATTTTAGACCGGGTATGACATCCTTACTACGTACTGAACGTGGTCGAAAATACAAGCTGTTAGTATCTACACCCAGAGGATTAAAAAATTGTACCAATGTATGTAGTGCACCCAATTAACAAATTTTACACGGGGTCTAGCCGTTAACCGCCCAATTTAGCTTAAGGCTGGTTTATACAGCTTTCTTAGTCCTAACATTAGTATTAATATTAGCCCTAGCAAAGATGAATCATTCAGTTACCACTGACGCGTTTATACAGTCTTAACTTAGTCTTAATCCCAGCTGGTCCTAAGGCCTGACCTTGAGAGTTCCCCAACTTTTAACTTAGTCCTAAGAATTTCTTAAGACAGAATTAAATTTGACTGGCGCGCATGTGGTAGTAGCCGATAAGGCGGCAAAATTTGAATGATACTATAAACAGAATATTTTTGAAGAGCAACAATAATTGTTAAAAGTGCATCCTTGTGATCTATAATCTTCAAAAGTAATTAGAGAAGTATTGAGGCGTCTGGATTATTATAATAGAGGTAAACTTAGCATTCTTCCTTGAATGCTATAAAGCTAGGCACATTTAATATTTGGAAAGTTTATTATTCATTCGACATTGCACAGAAATCCACTTATTTGCTGTTTAACAACCCATTTTTTAAATGAGCAGCAGCACCTAGTATTCCATACACTGTAAGTAAAAGTTTCCGTCTCTTCAAAGGCGAAATTTTGCCCATTTTAATAGTATTTAACATTACAAGCCAGGTAAAACAGTTTTTACTGGCGATAGGATTGGGATGACTGGCGAGCCGTTAGGCGAGCCTGTCATATCCTTGAGCCAGTAAAAATGGTTACCTGGTGTGTTTTGTTGAATATTTTATTTGTTTCTCACTTGTAAATAACTAGAAATTTATCATATATTCAAAATGTCAAACTGACAAGCAACAAAATTTATCAATATGACACATACTAAGGAAGACAACTCTTTCTTTGCACGCTATCATTTATCTATGAGCACGCTTGTAAAATATAACTGGCTAGCCAGTAAATTTTTTACTGGCTAGTCAGTTAAGAAACATTTTTAAGGTGAATACAGTGACTTGATAAATTGATGTTTACAAGTGAGGAACAAATAAAAGTTTTTACAACTTATTAACAGAACGAATTACAACAAGAAACGGAATACGTAACGGATTTTTTGCATTTAAGGTTAAATGAATTTATAAAAGCCGCGATTTTACACACACATTTGCGCAATGCACATGCGCTGACGTAAACTTCCTAACCCAAAATATGTCTGTATAAACACCTGTTTTTCTTCTTAAGACTAGTGCAAAGTTAGGACTAATACTAATACTAAGACTAGGGCTAAGAAAGCTGTATAAACCAGCCTTTACAGATGAACTGTATGTACGTTCTAAACATATTTACTCACAATAATTCTCTACTAATATATCATCTGGCGAACAATTGTTAAATGATAAGTGTCCCACGGTATAATTTTCGCAAATGCCTAATAATTACTTTAGTAAACCAGCAATGATAACAAGTATTTAAACTGGAAATGTAAACACCGTCGCCATATTAAAGTAGTTAAACCACACAACAATACCTAATGCCTAATTGAGCTACTAAATTACAAAAGACCTACTCTATCAAAGTAACAAGAAATAGGATTCTTATGTAAATAAATCGCTATCGAAGTTAAACTAATTAATCGATCATTAGATTGTTACGGTATCAACTATCAAAACGACTTAGCGACACCCACGCGGGGTGAGTATCGCGCGTCTGGTTAAGTCCGAGAACAAGATGGCACGCTTACCCTAAGATTCGTTAAGACAAGCTAAAGGCCTCTGCTGAAGCGCTCAGGGAGTTGAACGTGGTTCAAACGGTACGTCACTGGGCAAGCGTGGTACGACATATACAGGGTAAGTCAAAATAAAAGGGCGCCACCAGACCTGTCTTGGGGGTGTAACCGTATAACCGGACCTGGACGGTTAGACGGGACGAGAAGTACACAGGGTACTACGTCAGGAAGGTACTCGAGAACTGTGGAGCTCGGACTACAATTTCGGGAAAGAAATACTTGAATTACTATTTCGGGTAATGGCTGAAACTGCGGCGACGTCGCCAGACCTACCTGCACGATCCACCGCTCAAGCTTCGTCGTAGATCAATCTTTACATTAAGAAGCTTAACCTGCAAAAAGCATGCACAGATCGAAAACAATAATAAGTCCCTTATTCAGATATTCATCTATTGTCGGACGTTACAAAAAGGGCAACGAACACGTCGCCTTAATTATTCTAGGCCTTAAGTTATGGCCCCAACTGGAGTGGCGCGTTACTTCTAACACACATAAAGAAAACAATGGTCAACACATACAACCGGCCTTGGTTGACCCGTTAATGGAAATACAAAGAGGTTATTGGTTAATTAAGAATAAAAGCGGCCAAAGTACATTAGTTTACAGCGACTGTATCGCAAGGTTAGGCCATACACAAAGCAAATGTTTACTTATGAATAAATGCGGCCAAGGTACATGAATTTACAGCAACAGCATCACTTAGTTATGCTATAACCTAAGCGAATGTTTATTTATGAATGCGCGAAGCCAACACACGTTAAATGTTTAATTATGAGTATATTCAGCCAAAGTACTTGAAACGACATCAAATACAGCGTCGCAAAGTTATGCCATAAACTAGGTAAATGTTTAATTATGAATGCGCCAGGCCAAGACACATTGAATGTTTAATTATGAGTACATTCGGCCAAAACACTTTAAATGACAGCACATACGGCGTCGCACAGTTATGCCATAAACCAGGTGAATGTTTAATTATGAATGCGCGAGGCCAAAACACATTCAATGTTTAATTATGAGTCCATTCGGCCAAATTTAGTCGCATAAATGACGGCTGATTAGGTACACTAAAAGGCGATCAAAAGGTGATAATTTTGTAAGTTAGCTTGGCCTCAGACCACAATAATGGCGGCAAATGCACAATAAAACTAGCACACACACACACAAGAATAAGTTCGGTTCGTATGAATGATAGATAATAGGTTATTTAGTTATTTGCAAAGATACCTGATTCTTTGGCGATCCTTGAACGTGACGTGCGAGGCCAACTGGTGACATGCCTTCAACTGTGGCACATATGTGAAGCGGGGCCATACGTGAGGGAATAGGCAGGAAACCGCCTCGTAGTGGCGTCAATTGGGGTGCGTCTCTCACATGAGACCGATACGACAGGGAGGCCCAACCGTCCTGCAGGAATAATTCCCCGATTTGTCGGGATAGAAGGGTCAGCCCCTTTCTCAACGAAGCAGAACTACGGCCATCAGAAAGCCCAAAAAGCCCATGCAACAGCGGCACACAACACCAAGCACTCACGCGCCTTGCATTACCGTCAACGGCCCTCTCGGAACTCGCTGTCTGCAGGAAGAAATAAGGTTACTAAATCATAAAGGTACCGCCAACTGTGCAAACATATATCTTTTGTCTCTTTTAATTTGGGGTTCCTGTCATTAGTGTCTCACTCTCACTCTCACTTTCTGACGATGTTCTGTCCTTTTTAATTTGGGGGAACACGCGGAGCAATAGCCAATCACGAGGCGAAGTCTTAGGCGGCTGGAACTAGTTTTGCCCGCCCTTAACGAGCACGTGTTTTATAAAGGGTGGCCTAAAATGTCGAAAACGCGACACTTGTGCCACTATACAGGATGTTCGAATCCTAAAATTATTAGAATATGTGATGAGAAGTTAAAAAAATGCTGGCGTCTGGTTTGAAACACAGACAGGCTGTACTGAAAGCTTAAGTGATCAACTCTAATACTGAAGGCTGCAAAATGGCTTAACAAGATATATATTTGAATCGATAATAGTATTTTTTCTACAGACATTAAATAATATATTCAGTTGGTATTGAGCCCGCTACTCAACCCTGCTTGCAGCACAACAAATAAATAAAGCAAGTCAGATAGCACAGAGTTGGGGTAGTTCATGCAACTGCAAGATTGAACGTAAATTTCAATCCGTACTTACATTTGCAAAGAAATGCTGGTAGTAATGAGTTTATTTGAGTAGAAAAGGCAAAGGACAGAGCTCGTTTTTCATAGATTGGAATCGATAATTCTAAATTAACCAAAAATAAGAGGTTTGTGCAAAATTAAAGCCGAACCAAATAAATAGAACTGTCACAGAAAGGTTTATAAATATGTGCGTGTTAAATGAAGCGTAGATGTCAGAATAATTAAATAGGATATGTTTATGAGCATTTTAAATAAAGGTAATTGAAGCAGAATTATGATAATACGTTGCAACGAGCATAAACCAAACAGAACAGGGCAATTATAATTATGGAACAGCAATATTCGAAAATTTGGTGAAAAGCGAACAGTTAAAATAAAATTACAAGAAATGGACACAACAGCATGTGAAACAAATTAGTGCAGCAACTGAACAATTAAAAAAAAAGTCAGTGTAATTACGTGAGTGATAAGGACAATTAAATAATACAAAATGAGTGGCGCTATGAGACAGTTTAAAACCAAAATTACAAGAACAATTTTTTAGAAATAAGAATTTTTGAACATAATTTTAGTTATAAGAAATATTAGGATAAGAAGTTTTTGTATTGTATTTGGTCAATTTCCGTTTTGTATAAATTAGATAGGCAATTGTTATTAACGACCAGCGTAGAGAGACAATTGAATAAAAATTATGAGTGGCAGCCAGTTTTTGTGCTCTATGTTTTTACGTACTAAATCATTAGTTTTATCAATATAAAGTACACCAGTGTAAGTAATTATCAGTGCACCTGTGAGAACGTGGGGAGCATTTTCCTCACACAAAAATAACAGGACCAGCGCAGCTTACGAACGTCAGCCACGGGCAAGATAAGGTTCCTAAACTCGGGATTTCGACTGCAGCATACCAGCACAGCGTATAGGAGGCCTCCACAACACCAGCAACACCGCAGGACCTCGCAACAGGCAGAAATCAGGAAAAGCTGCAGTCCGAGTGAGCAACCCGCAACCCTGCAAAGAAGGCAGGTTAGTTTTTCAACCAAAGTAACGGTGTTAGCAACCGGAAATTCGCATGACTACGAGAGCAAACCTTCATGAACGAGACCCAGGCAGAGTTAAGCATCCATCAAAAATCAAATATCCAGTAATTGCCATAATCAAGTTTGAAGTTAGGTTGATCCCAGAACGACGCTCCAAAAACAAATTAATGTTGTGACAACGAAGTGGAGGTTTTTGCCTGCAAAATTTACCTGATATCGCTCATAAAACACCTTTTATTAGTTTAAATCACAAAACCGTAACACTAACCAAAATAAACCGATTTGTGGCCAGTGGCGTATCACACGAGTTTAATGTTAACGTATCAGGGTAGCCACCTCTGAGGTACAAGTCATCTTGCTTACCTTGCTAGCCACTGTAAGATTGATTTGCAGATGAATGAACTATAATAAAGGGCACAATACTGTTTACTTTATAAATAATTAACGAACCCAGTGACTATTTTTAGTCAGTCGAAATTTGACCTAAATAAAAGAATATTTGCAGGTAGTGGTAATTGCTATTTATTTTATTATAATATTAAAACACAGGTCACTAAACCATTGCAATATACATTATTGATGCTTTTTAATTGAACAAGTTCATGCAAAATAATAGTTTTCCATTATGCAACTGTTGCAACCGAGTTTTCACTATTCTCCAGTACATCATGGAGGTGAATCATAAATCAGAATGCTCTGGTAAATTCAAACGTCAAACCTTACTGTCAGTAACAAAATTAACCCTGGAGCACTCACACCATGAGTGTTTCTCACATTTCTGCCAAAATTGCCTGAAATTTTGAGTGAATAGTGGTACACCACTGGTGCTTTCTCTAGCTGAGTTTGTGATTATCCCCTGCAATAAAAGTACTGGCATTTAATAATTAGTAAGTCGTGTGTTGAGATAGTTGTTATAAAGTGGTCTAGAGAATGAGAAAATTTCTCATTCCACCAGTTCCAACGTTTAGTACATATTTTTGCATATAAAATATTTCTTCGCTACATCATGTTTCGCACATGCAATAGTGCTTCTCTGTTGTGTTTATTTTTTATGAAATGTGCGGTATCAGTAGATGAGTTCTCATTATTGTTTTTTTTAAATTATTTTCATTGCATTTAAGCATGCCTATTTTTAATGGTTTCTCAATTTATTCATCACCTGAATGTTTAATAATAGAAACACATTTTTTACTGAAATGCATTTGCTTTTTAGATATGTTCAAATATATTAGCTGCTAAATCCCCATTATATTCAGTTTTGTATATTTGTAACTTACAATTTGCAACTTTCATTTATTTGCCAAGCATGAAGTAAGTACTTAGACAGTTAATTTGTGTTCTTGACCTTCTGACGTAGAATTTGGCAAAAAAAATCATATGACAAAAATTATCACAAGTGAGTTTTCTTGCGACAACGCTTAACGCGAGTTCTTCAGGGTTAATAAAAATAAATTATTAATATGAGTAGAAAAATTAAAGTAATTAACTCGTGAGACAGGCCATTGTTCACTCATACCTATTTAAGAAAAGCAAATTATCAGAACAACAGATAATGGCAAACACAAAAAAGAGAATAAATTACATAATATAGTGGAAATAATTCACGGACAACAATTAGATAGTAAACAAGACAAGAACATGGAATAAATAAAAATAATACAATTGAAAAATGAGAAAATAAAAAATGGAAAACGAAAGATGAAATAGGAAATAAACAACGTCAAGAAGAGATTATAAAAAATAAAGACTAGAGGATAAAAAAACAAACGCAGTGGTACAAGAACTTCTCATGAATGCAAATTATTCGAATATTTTTAAAGTCGCTGTGGAAGATGTTATTGAAAAATTTTTGCAAATAAACGTGAAAATAAGGGATGTAAGGAAACTGGGTTGGAGCATTGTGACGTTAGCGCCGGCCGAAACCCATGCTTTTACGCATTGGAATGCGTTCGAATTTGGTCCCGCTAAAACATCGTCACATTCAGCTAGGAAACATCGCCAAAGCGCGAGGAGGATGATAACGCGGCATAACCACCGTTCTGCGCCGACATCGAGCGGACGTCTTCCACGCAGTCCTACCCGATATCCAGGACAGATAAGCAGTATTGGTATTGTATAAATAGAAAACACACGTTGTTAGAGGAGCTTGCGTCCACCGTCCCTGACCAGCGTCTCGCTCTAGGTCCTCCGGAGCCTAGATCCTGATCCGGTCCGGAACACTTGATTCCTGCGACTAGAAATCCTTGTTAAACCTTCCTGAACTCGCTATTGTAAAAATCGTTTGTGGCTTCGAGATTATCGACCCAAATGACCTGTTATAAATCTTTCTCAACCCGTAGACGTGGCTTCTAGAATACAGACCTGTCTTTTCCCTGTAAACCCGGCGAATTCATTATTTCCTTAAGATCGACGTGGCCTTTTGAGTAAAAACCTGTCGGTCTTAAGGACTACCCTATTTCGAAGCCTCTCTGGAGACTTTCCCACGCTAGTCGCAGGAACCAATACGGAAGCTTAAATTTTCTTTAGATAATTTAAATCGTCTATAAGGACGTTAACAGCAAAATTAAAACAACCGACCGGGCACGTAGCAGAAGGACCCCGAGTCGGATAAAATCAGTCGTATAAAACTTAAAAGAGCTTCACTCTTTATTCTAGCAACAAATCGCACGCCTCAAAATCCTCATTGAGCCAGAACACGAAACTTATTCATAAAACTTAAAAGAGCTTCACTCGCCTCTCAGAAAGTTGGTAACTAACTTCATGTAACCTTTGTGAGTGCGTTTGTATCAAAGTAAAAGTTTCGAATCCCGAAATTAACCACGTAAACCTATCTTGGGGTCAAGGCCAACACCGGCAAATACCCCGAGTAATCTTGTTGTAAAAGTTCAGAGCTTCACTCACCTGGAGGAATCTCGTTCTGCAGATTTCCTAAGCCTTCCGCAGTGCCCCAATTCACAGTATATAATCTTCCCGAGATCTAAGCCGAAAATTGTGAGGTTAGCTTTAAACTAGAAGTAATTCATGTAGCTTAAAGGAGGTTTTACTCACCTTGAATAACGTAACTAGCCAGCTCCCAGTTATTATCTAGTAGACCCTTGAATTTAAGTAAAAGCTTTAAAACGCAAATTTGGCTTGGAAGTCATTAGCTGGCACAGATAATATTTAATTCTGCCGTCTTTTTACTTATCACACGAGATTTTACGGGCACTGCAGAATAGCTTCGAAGCAACGGGATTACGCATTATATCAAGTTCAATCACAACACCCCCGAAATAAAAGCAAATATAACTTTATTTCATGCAATTGATAAATGTACACAAACTTAACCTAGTTTCTCTGTTTCCAGTTTAGCCGGGTAGAGGACGCTCTCCCCAAATACGAGCTCCCTCGTTCTACGCCCGAGATAGTACGACCGGAGAAGTATCATGGCTTGCCTAACCCAGTAGGCGCTAACCTGCCCAGGAAAGACATTAAAATCCAGATCCTTTATTTGAAAATACATGGAATATTTTAGTTATTTTAAACTGTAAATAGGTATATAAAATAAACCGCTTTATTTGAAATGCACTTTTCTATATACTCGAGAGAGTAAATTGTATCTTGGCATCTGAGCTGCCTGGTAGTGAAATTCTTATTAAAAATGGTAATTATCAAGTTTTGAAAGAACAAACAATAATTAGTCAAGGCAGACTATTACAGCATATGTCTAGTAGTAACGAATCGCTTAGAAGATAATGAAAACTGAAAGTAAATTAGAGCTCATAAACAAAGAATCTACATCGACGATGATATGGCAAAAGAAAACATCTGGTGTGATACACGCACACAACTTCATTTTACAGTGATCTTATAATTGGCCAAAAATTTGATTTTAAATCTTTAAGCATTTGTCAAAAATTTTAAAAAATTACAAATTATACAAAAACGGTGCAAAATAGAGCGTTAGGTAAAGAGAAAAATTTTCTCTAAAATTTTAAGCTGAATTTAAAAATGTAATAATATACTGGTTGTTCTATTTAAAATAGGAGTTAATAAAAAAAATAGAAAAAAAAAACAAAAGAAACCCAGTTTAGAAGTATTCAACTGGAAAATCAACTATGTCACATCAATACACATTAAAAATGTAATAAAAATGAGAAGTTTTAAAAAAATCGTTGGAGCCATTTTTGAAAAAATCGAAAAAAACTGAAAAATCACAAGAGTAAACACCTACTTCCGGTTATGCGATTTTCTTAAAAAGCTTGCTGTCGCATCTACATAGTACACAGAACTTATATATGAAGTTGCAACGCCATACCTCTTTTCGTTTTTGAGATATTCTGTTCACAGGCAGACAGACAGACACACAGACACACAGACCAATAAAAAAAAATGGTTTTTGTTATCAGGGGACTCTAAAACGTGAAGATCTGTTGAAAACTCAATTTCGAATTTTTGGGGTGAATCCAATACTTCCTTTATTGTAAAAGGAAGTAAAAAAGAGGGATACAAGAAAGAATAAGGAAAAAGCACAGAAGCAAAAAGTAAATAAGACGCACGTAAAAATAGGATTAGAAAACTGGCAGTGGAAGATCAATACTGACTTTTTAGTAAACAAAAGAAGGAACTGGTCAAAAAAAGAGAAGGGAGAAATCAGAATAGAGATACAAAAAACTAGAAAAGAGCAAGAAAAGTATAACGTCGAGACTGACTACGAAAATAATCATGATTATGGAAAAAGGAAATATAAACAGGAAATTCAGAGTAACTAAGAAAATAATTAAGAACCCGGCCCGAGTACACACGTACACAAAAAGTTGACGCACATGATTCAGAAATGGGAAGCACATGCAGAAAGAATACTCTTAGTTAAAATAAGAGATAAAATACAAAATATTGGAACCTGTACAATAAGGTACAAACCAAATAAGTATGAAAGAGCAATGAATAAAGACACATGTAGGCAACAGAGAGTGCAAAAGAAAAAGTGTACGTAGTAGACGACCTTAACAACAAAATAGGGAAGAGATGTAATACATATGAAGAACTACTAGGCAAGTACGAGGACTAGGAATAATAACAGAGACAGGCTACTAGATTTCTGTCATCTACAAACTACGAGTATGATAATAAGTAATTCATGATTTCAACACAACACAATTCACGCAATTACTAGAGAAGCACTAAGCAGAAGAAATAAATATATAATTGATTATATACCTATTAGTAAAAAAATCAAATAGAAAAGCCACACCGAAGACAAAAGTAAGAAGAGGACCTGACAGAGCGATCACTACCTGATCTTAACTATGATTAAAAGAAATGTATAAGAAACAAGTAGAAGCGATGGAACTAAAAAAAGGATCGAATTTGAAATTATTGAAACATAAAAAAAAGAAAGCAGAAATAGCTGACAAATATAAAATACTAGTTATAGAAAAATAAGAGAACCAATTAGGGGAAAATAAGAGCAAATGTCTAGAACAGTATTGTGGACAATATTCAAGGAGACACTAACTGAAGCAGCATTAGCAAAACGACAAACAAAAAAGTAAAGAGCATGGTGATCAGATGAACTAAAGAGCCACATAAACAAGAAGAAAAACGTATAGAGCAAATACTTATATCAAATAGAACTACAATAAATAATAAAGAATATAAGAAAAAGATAAAGTATTCGAAAGAGCCAGAAGTAGATAAAATCACAACAGGCAAAATATGGAAGAACAAATTAACGAAAATATTATTGGAACAAAGCATGGAAAGAGGAAAGGATGCCCAAAAAATGGGAAGAGGAGCTAATCCTACCAATATACCAAAAAGAAGATAGCAAGCAATGGTGGCAAGAAGTAGCAGAAACTAATAGCATCATGTTGGAGATTTGAAGAACTTACCAATTGGGCACTACTCGGAAATTCCTAAGCAACACGATCCAACGCTTGCTCTTGAATGTACAGGGTTAAGTAGTTCTGTTTTATTTAAATCTGTATAGTCTGCGATTGGTGTTGAATTTTGATGTCATCAACCCATGAATCATATGAGAATGATATAGTTCAGCTTTACATAATTTTATATATTTTTTTAATTTTTTTTTATCTCCCAGTTTTATTTACAATCTGTCTTAGGACAATAAATAAATGTAATAACAATAATTATGCATTACCACAATAATAATGCATATAATGCATTAGTAACACGTAGGCAGTCTTCCAATAAATCGTGCCTCTAATTTAAACATCTTATCTATTGACTTATTCTATTCACTTTCACATTTAGGTTAATATCGGCTGACTATGTCTGATGGCTTGTACCTGTTGAATCTACGCGTATCGTTAGATTCGTTAACTAACCTACGCACTAATCGATTTGGATGCACTGCAAGTTTTTTACTGTACTTCGCACTACACTTACGCGCTTCTTCCTTCACTGTAGAAATCTGCAAGTCTCTTCTAATTATTGCGTTGGTCACAAACCACGGGGTGTTGACCATCATGCGCACGGTCTTTGCCTGAAATCTCTCCAGAATTTCAATATTGGAGGCTGACGCGGAGCCCCACAGTTGAATGCCGTAATTACAAACTGGCTTTAGAGTAACTTTATACAAGAGGACTTTGTTTTCCAAGCTGAGTGGTGACCGTCGTCCTATGAGCCAATACATCGTTTTGAGTTTCAAGTTCAGCTGTTTCTTTTTTGCTTCGATATTCTGTCTCCACGTCATCCTTCTGTCCAGATGGATTCCTAGATATTTTGCTTCTGTGTCTTGGGGTATTTGTTAGTTATTTAGGGTTATTGGCGGGCAGCTGTCTCTTGTCGTTGTGAACGTCACATGTGTATTTTATTTATGTGATCCTGGAGAATAGCTGATGCTCTTCCCGGGTCTTTATGCGACGCCATCACAGTTGTGTCACCCGCAAATGTTGCTATGGTTGTAGTTGGAGAAACTGGTAGGTCCGCTGTATAAAGGAGATACAAGACTGGCCCAAGAACGCTACCCTGTGGAACGCCGGACTGTATTGGTGACAGTTTTGTGTATTCTTCTTGTTGTTTTACGTAGAACTGTCTGTCACTTAGGTAAAATTTCAATAAATTATATATGTTGTGCGGTAGTTGACGTTTAATTTTATATAGTAGGCCTGGATGCCAAACCTTATCGAAGGCCTGGGATACATCTAAGAACACCGCTGAGCAGAATCGCTTCTCTTCTAGGTCCTGGTTTATTTGGCGCACTACTCTGTGTACCTGTTCTATCGTCCCATGCTGCTCCTTAAAACCGCACTGATGTTCTGGTATTAGTTGCTTTTGATGCAACACTGGAGTTATTCGTTTTAATATGAGTTTCTCGAATACCTTGGACATGACCGGCAACAGCCAGTGCCGGCTAATGACTTCCAAACCAATTTAATATGCTGAGAATTGGGGCACTGCGGAGAGCTTAGGAAATATACAAAACGAGATTCCTCCAGGTGAGTGAAGCTCTAAATCTTTACGGGTACATTAACTACGGGAGTTTCGTTGCGGGCACCTAACCTCACAAATGGGTTAAGTTTATGTAGAGACCTGGGAGGCCTCGCTTTTTGATTAAATTGCGTAAAAGTTGAAACAATTTTTTGGCTTAGCCTAATTGTTTCGCCATTTATCCAATTATTTCAGGCTTAACCTGTATATTTTTAATTAAATTATAAATCCTTTTGCATTTCGAATTCGTAAATTTTCCAAACTAACGCATTTTGTGCCTGTATCAAGTTCTTTTCGTTTGCACGATGGCCTCTCGACCTCCGCTATCTCTTATCAGAGTGCGAGCCTTCCTCGAGGAAACGAATTTTCGTCCGAGGCATTTATTATTTTCGCCTCGGGGGCGCATTTCGCGCGGCCCGGATTTTATGTTAATTATGTCAAATTACGTGCGCTCAACCAATATCATTGAGCAGTGTGGTTCCTAAGGGCTGATTATGATCAGGTACGGTTGCGCTTTTCTGTTTTATTATTCGCATAGTAATTACTTTTTTCTTAGCTCTTAATTACCAATTTCAACCACGAGTTTATCTCGGAGGCCAAGCCTTATCGTATTTTCGACACTTGCTGGGGTTTTTCGTTTTTGGCTGCAAGGTGTGGATGCTGCCGCTGTAATCACCGGGCATCCCCGGCAACTTCGTCCATAATATGCAGTTCACGTCCACCTTATGTTGAAGGGTATAGCTCCCCCAGCCGGCGCTTGCCTGTTTGCCGTTTGTGAGCGTTGGAGAAGCGAGGTTAATTTGTGCTATTCCGGGATTTATAAACTTATCTTCAATCCTACCTGTATTTTATATTTAAACATTTTAAACCCGTAAATATTCAAAATTTAAATGCATACGTTCCGCAATTATTATCATGTAATGTTCAATTTCATACATGCTCTTGTTTTAATATTTGAATTTTTATACTTATATTTAATTATGTTCAGAATTTAAATTTGCTATTTTGATGTGTTTTTACCCTCTGTAAAAGGTACAGTCACGCTTTTTATTTTCAATAGCCTAACAGAAGGTTTGATTAAATGACTGTGATAAGCTTATCCCACGAATGTTCTTTGGTAAAGTATTAAAATAACCCGAAAGGGGTTCTTAATTTTATGCGTGTTGCAACCTTCAGTTAAGATACACAATTTTTTTATTACATTATAATTATTCTGATTATTTACTACGGACACTTCAAAACTTTCTATTGATTACTAATTAAACGCTAGTCACTTGTAGTTTTTTTTTTTTATTATCTGGAATCTTTTGATTTCTGGCGCCCATTTTCATTTCATTTCCTTTTTGGAAGACATTCCAGGGTACATAGCTGATGATTTGAACCTACGATCTAAGGCCGCCGATATTTGAGCTAGTTCGGCCATCGCGGTGAGTAAAGAAAGAATTTTCAGAGCTGCCGTGGTGTATAAACGGTAGGGGGGTTGATCTGCGACTTTTAACCATCGCTTAATTTTATTAATAAATCGCAGGTCGGCTTCTTTATTGTTTCAAAGTCTTCCGAAAGCGGTTTCAAGGAGTCCTAAAACTCTTTAACAGGCGTTTAAAATTTACGAGCCACGTACGAGTTTTAGACAACGTCGGATTCGAAGGGAAAAAGGTATCTAAATCCCAGATAGGCGTTTAAAATCAACGAGCCACGTCTGGGTTATAGGCGGGATAGCTTTTGAATCGGATCGGCGGGGACCACAGTCATTTAAATCAATAGGCCACTTTGATCTCCAACAGGAATTCGGGAATTTCTGGGAAAGATTGGTTCGAAGACTGAAAGTCAAAAAGTGCTTCGAACGGGATCAGGACTTGAGCCCCAGGAGGCCCAAGGCGGGAGCGCCGGTTCGGAACGCTGGATGCAAGTCCAAGTCACAACGTACGATACATGTATTTATACATTACCCAATGCCGTAATCTGTGCAGGATTTTAGGCAGGGATGCGCTGAACGACGACGGCTCGTGACTTCGCGCACCTCGATGGTTTCTTCGCCTAAACTCGAGCCTCGCGCTTTGCGATGTTATCCTTGAATTGTGACGAAATTTTGGCAGCGGTCAAATTTGAACGCATTCCAATGAGTAAAAATACGATTTCGGCCGGCGCTAACGTCACACATGCTCCTTCCTATGGAGAAAACAGCCGGTGGGTGGACGTCTTCTTCATAGAAGTACCCCTTTCAGCTTGGAAAACACCTGGGGATCCCGGAATTCTCGACACACAACTCAGACAACATACATTCTAGAGAACGCGAAAGTTATGGAAGTAGCCGGCGTTTCTTCTGGCAGTGTCCACCGGGTGAGTATACTTCTACAATACTTTCAACTGGGGGAGACATAGAGATCGCGGTTTCGACCTTTCAGAACTTCTCGGCAGAAAAAACAAGTTCGGAAAGCTAAGACAAGCAACTGCTAATATGCAAGGAAAACTTGCTTGTAGTTTCTGGTCAACAGGCGGTTGTCATGGCATTAATTTCCACCTAGATCTTCACTGGATTCAATTTCACGGGAAACATTCAGGAAAACTTTCAGGTTGTACTCCAGTACGGGTTGCATACAATTCCACAGGTTCATGCTCTACAAATGCACGTTTTCTTATAGGCACCCAGGCGAAAGCGTGATCATTCTCAGGAGACATTCAACAACATGCATGCGATTAATAATACTGGCGGGTACAACGGGCACGGGCAGGACTGGTAATTTTTCAGAATTTTCTGGATAAGCGGAATGAAATTTCATAGACTGCATTCAACCACGTAAAAGCAGTTTCAGGCTAGATGAGACTAAAGATTTCGCGGTATCGAATCATTTGTCTTCTCATACATTCATTCTACAAGATCATCAAATTCTACGGGCTGCATTTTGAAACAAATGCTACTTACGAATGCTGATGTCGCGGTATCGACTCGCATTCATTCAGGTTTTGTTCAATCGTGGGAACGTTCATTGACATTTTGTATGTTTGCAGGTTACTTCGGCTCTGAGAAGATGGCTTCGACTTTGAAGATCTTGCACTGGACATGATTTACCTGAAGGGTTTGCGTTCCAAAGACTTCTCGCGCGGGAGGTTGTGCTGCAGGATAGCACGATGCTCCACGTCTCTTGTAGCTGGCTGTACTTCTCAGGGTAAAGCTGTATACCAGGAGACGTCTGGGGAGGGAGTTTTTATGGAGGGAACTTACGAAACTCGGGGATGATCTGGACTCCAAAATGTAGTACTAAGCTCAAAGCTGATTTCCGGACTTCAGCTGGGGCTTTTGTACCTTCTGGAATGTCTGCGACCACTTGGAGGCGACCTAGTTGCGTAGATGCCCTGGCCCTCGACGGTCGGACTCTTCCAACGGCCTGGACTTCAGACAGGAGCCATCTATAAAAAGGATTTTTTCTTTTCCGTACTTGGAATCAACACCCCTCTGGTGGTTTCTAGATTTCTGGTGTTGGACACGCTGGTGGCCTTGATGGGGCCGTTTTCCAACATTTCTGCAGGTCGTTACAGGCGGTAACATCTGGTTCTGGTAGATGTCTGTGAACATGGTTTGTACAATATTTAAAACAATTAATTATACTTTAAATGATAACTAATAATTTTTTAGGTAAAACTGCTCGAGCGCCATTCGGGTTTCTTGGACTGGCTGGTGAAGCGAATAAAATACTTGACTATATACTTGAATTTATGTCCCTGCTCGATGCGACATGTAATAGTCTGGACTCACTAATTGTTGCTTATTGAGTATTATTTTTCTTAGAATTTCATTGGTAACTACTTATTCTTTTCAGGCTTAATTAATTACCACTTTGTTTTAATGAGACTAGTAGGTTAGAATGGACAGTTGTAGAACCTCCCCCCACCACTTGGCCTTGAGTTCAAGGTCAAGGCTATTTTGAAAGGCTAAACTTCAAGGTCGAGGTCACTTGGAAGGCTAAGGGAACTTTCAAGGTCGAGGTCTCAGTCAAGCTAAATATGCTATATGTAGAATTTTAACTCAAGGTCCCCATAATTGTTTAATCCAAAAGGTACTACTGTGAGCTTGACTTCAAGGTCGGTTGCTCAAGGTCAAGGATCCACATGTAACCTTGGAAATGTGAGAATAAAAGCACGTAGAAGAGTCTGCAAGGGTACTAGCATTCGAACGCTGATATGGAAGCCTTGTTAAAAGCCATAGAAGTAGTTAAGGGTCGGCAAGTAGCTGCGGTGGCGAGCAGTACTACGAGAGTACATAAAGTGCAGTTATGTCCGGTGCTTCTGAATAGTACAACGTACAAGTTAAACAACTCCAGTTCAAAGTACTTGTGTGTGGGGTTAAGGACGAACTCCGGATTTTCCCAGTGATTCAAATAAGAGGAAACAAAAACGATTGGGTGGAGTTCGAGGAGTTGGATTGGGCTACCCTAATTGAAAATCAGGGGATCCTGACAAATTATTTCTATTCCTCCTCCGAAGAGCAGTGGTCTCCGTTGGTAGTTGCACGGAAACAGTATACATTCTTGGAACTTCAGGAAAAGAAGATACTAAAAATTGAAGAAGTGGGACACAGTAAAGTCTACTTATCGAAAGAATTGTTGGAAGAGCTGTGGGACTTGTAGAGGCTGGTAGAATTGCGATTCGCAGTTCTAAAAGCGCAAAACTTTGAGCAATTTTATCACAAAATAGTGACGGGTATTGCAAACCTGCCTGGGGACTGCATTAGCAATATATGGAGTGTATTGCAAGACCTGGCGGTAACAACCGAGAACACTGTTTCCATGTATGAAATTTTAAAGTATGGTAGTAACATTGTTCGGTGCGACGTTCAAATAGAGGAACTTGGTCTGCAGGTATTAGCTTAGTCATGTGGATGGGCTATTCTCATTGTCTACTAAATAAATCATTATTTATTAAAAAATTGACTCGACTAGGATTCGAACCCAGATCTCCTGAGGCGCAGTGTCTAGAATTCCCTTTAATGCGCCGATTGGCTCTCCAGGCGTCATACCATTAGACCACCGAGTACTTAAACTATTTAATGA
Source organism: Agriotes lineatus (assembly GCA_940337035.1). Taxonomy (NCBI): domain Eukaryota; kingdom Metazoa; phylum Arthropoda; class Insecta; order Coleoptera; family Elateridae; genus Agriotes; species Agriotes lineatus. The sequence goes on from CALNHX010009501.1 coordinate 25,089, forward strand.
AAAACGGCGGTCACCTTCGGCGAAAAAAAAATGTCCTTGAGTTTAAGGCCATTGTTGAAGGCAAAGGTGATTGTCAAGGTCGCAGCATTTTCAAGGACGAACTGTAACACCTCAGCCTTGATTTCAAAGTCAAACTCTAGAAATTCCTCCCACCAAAAAGAAAAATGTACAAAAACGGTGCAGCAGCAAAATAAATCATAGTCTATTGAATAAATCGTGACAGTCTGGTTGTAACATGGACACATGGGAGCAATATGGGAAATATTTCCAGGAATTTTCGGAGTTATTTCTATGGTTTGGTTGCGATCAAATGATTATTACCGTTACGTTGGATGGACATCCGGACTTTAAAACTTTTGCAACAGTACCACTTCCAGACGGGGATTGGTTTGATTACAATGTGATGGAGCCCCTCGAGGAGTATTTAAAAAATTGGAGATTAGAACGTGAATGTGTGAAAAAAATTGTATACGAGTTATGGTGATGCCCGCCTGCCCACCTGTTGAATGTGCACGCAACATCGCATTTAAGCACTAGAAGCTTAGTCATGTGGATGTGGTATAGAGAAGCCGCTCGACCAGCTGCAAGAGACGTACCTAGTGCGGTTAAACGATTAGTGAGTTTGTTGGACGATTTGGCGTTTGACGCGTCTCGCGAAGCCATATACGGTTTTGGTTGGTTCAGTGACGAGGAACTGAAGAAAAAAGAAAAAATGTACAAAAACGGTGTTGCTGTTGGTCGCCTATTTTTAAACGGAGCCATAAATGAAGGCCTCCTTGTAGATTTAATGGCTAGTCTCAGTCTGGACGAACACATGTGTGAGGTGAAAGACTTTATAGAGAGAAAAGAAAATGAAGAAGAACGTGCAGTTTAACGACTCGAAGAATCAGGTGTGCAATTTGCATACGTGGGCGTATGCGTATCGAGAAGCTCGGAGAGGACTGTGGGAACGAGAGGCTATAGATAAGTTGCGGTTCCAAAGCAGGATACTTACTGTGGCTAAAGTACTGCGAGACGTCTTGTGCGCAGAACATAGGAACACAATTTATGTAGAAAGCTTTTCCACTAGTACGTAGGTGTTTAACCCATGTAGTAATACTGTATATATTGTATGCAAATAAAAACACAATAAAAATTAAAAAGTTGTTTTATTCCATTACATAGTGATTATAGATATGGTAAACGTTAGACAAAGCACAATAACACACTGGTGCAGAATGATATAAACAAGCGGGTTGTGATGGGGTGAGGGCCGGTTGTTCTTCAACTTCGATGATGGGGATATTGGTATAGCGGCGTAGAAAAACTGCTTTTTCTCGACCTTTCACATACTCTTCGGTGGCACCCTGCAGAAGACGTCGCAAGATTGCAGGAAACATGTATGCTGGAGGGACAAGTTCCTGTCGGATGTTAAGTATAACTTTTCCATAATCTTCGGCAAAACCTAACAGCAT
>CALNHX010009501.1:26565-49238 GCA_940337035.1 Agriotes lineatus
TCTTTATATACAGTGAGCGCCAAAAAGCATTGGTCAGTTTCAATTTGTAATAACAATTTATTTGCTTAAATTACACAGTTAATCAGAACTATTTCTTAAAGACTAAGAATGGGAGATTCACTTATGAAAAATGCTGTCGGTTAAATGACTCCCCTCTTGTTGAATGCACTCTTTTAAACGGTGGCCGAAATCTCTCATCACACGTTGCCGCATATCCTGCAGTATAACTTCAATATTTTCCCGAATAAACATTTTAAGCTTTTCCAGATTTCTTATCTTTCTTGTAAATACTCTACTCTTCAAGTAATCCCAAAGAAAAATCAGGAGTGGTTATGTCCTGCGATCTCGAGGGCTAATGAAGGTCACCATAGCAAGAAATCAGTTTATTTGGAAACGATTGTCGTAGGAGATTCGTATTAATTCTTGCGGTGTAATTTGTAGCACCGTCCTGTTGAAACCAATATTCATTTACTATCTCCTCCTCTATTTGCGATAAAAAGATCTTTAAAGCATGTAATGTCTTTGAGATGTAACCGTTACCGTTTCACCAATTTCCACGAAAAAATGAGCCCGGACAATCTTTGACGGTGAAACAGCACACCAAACTGTCACTTTCGGAGGATGTCAAACATTGAAACAAAACTCCCAAGTTTCCGATTTATGAAGAAATTATCATTGATTCCATAGGTGAAGTGTATGGGTTTTTATTAGGTATTGAAACTGACCAATGCTTTTTGGCGCTCACTGTATATAATTCTTCTGTACGTGTGTACGTGACTGAACTCCTAAACGGCTGGACCGATTTTGATGAATTGTTTTGTGTGTTTGAGTGGGTCCCTGGATAGTTGAGATTCACAATTATTGGACCCGGTAGGTGGCGCTGCAATCGGGTTCTAGGATTTAAAAAAAAAATTTGACGAATTTTTTTAATGATTTTTCGCATATCAGAGCATAGATCCCAAAAATTTCACCCCCACCCCCACCATTTTTTAAAATAAAAAATTCGAAAAAATGTTGCTGAAATTGCTAATAGCAGGCAAACCAACGTTTGGGCAGGACAACGTCTGTCGGGCACTCCAAAATTTCACTGCCCCCACCGCCCCCCAATATTTTTTAAAATGAAAATCTTTATACAGGGTGTCCAAAAAATGGCGGATTAACTCTACAGTGCGTTACTTGGGGATGCCTAATGAACCATGGAAAAATATGAAAAAAATTCCCTGGGCCGTATTTTTCGAAATATTTCTGGTCAAAGGTGGGTAATGAAATCCATTTATTTAAATAACTAGTGTATAATTATAGTGTCAAATATATCGGGGACTTATTAAAATATCTGTTTTTTTAATATTCTTGGGATTTAACTAAATTGTTTTCAATATTTAAGTATTTTAAAAAACTGATTTCCTGTTGAGTTTGTCAATTACTAAATATGGCAAACAGGCTTTGTACAATAATAATATACGAAATCAAGCTTGGCATTGAAATATTTGTTGTATGAATAATATGTTGGTGACACTGTAAGTCTATGTCAAATTCGATGTTAGCAGGTTAGGTTTTGCGACAGTTTGTGTCAAAACTGACGCAAAACCTAACCTACTAACCTCGAATTTGACATAGACTTACAGTGTCACCAACATATTAACAACTTACTATGGATACTTTTTGATTGAGAAATTGTTGCAGTATCAATGTTGCCAGATTTATTTCTATTAATTTCGAAATATTTCGAAAAATACGGCCCAGGGATTTTTTTTCATATTTTTCCAGGGTTCATAAGGCATCCCTCAGTAACGCACCGTAGAGTTAATCCGCCATTTTTTGGACACCCTGTATATAGTCTGTTCACTAAACATAAAAACACAAAGTGGCCTTTGATTTCTAAAATTTCATGAGTGTACTTCCAAAATACATCTTTTGTCTAGGAATGTACTTACTAAAAGTTACTAAAACAAATAGGTTAAGACTGTGACATTTAATTGGCATCTGTCATAACTACTTTTAAGGATGTTAAACAAATACTGTGTTGAATACTATTGATGTATCATTTATTAATAAGTATTTTTATTACATTTTATAAAAGTTCAGGCAAGAATTTCCAGAATAGTATGTACTTTGACACTGAATTAATGATATTTATTAATTGTCATTTTTAAATTCAAAGTCACCTTTATGCAGGTATGGAAACCTTTGCAAAACAAAATACACAATCTCTAGCAGACAAATTTTACATATATGCCAACTTCAAAAAAATTTATATGTTTTTGTGTTTACTGAATGACCTATATATAATTTTTCTGTACGTGTGTATGTGACTGAACTCCTCCTAAACGGCTTGACTGATTTTGATGATATTTTTTGTGTGTTTGAGTGGGTCCCTGGATGGTTTAGATTCACAATTGGACCCGGTAGGTGGCGCTGCAGTCGGGTTCTAGGTAGAGTCCCTGTATATAAAAGAGTTGGGACATGTAGGGTTACTTGTTTTGGATCCACAAATCATGGAGTATCTGATTTTTGCCGATTTTAAACTTTATGCATATTTCTTTCCACTAAAATAAATGAAAGATATCTGTGCTACATCACATGGTCCTTGATTTGTGGATCCAATGGCTCAACTCTTAGTACATATAGGAACTCTAGTTCTAGGTAGAGTACCTGTATATAGTAAGAGTAGGGCAAACGATGACATTTAGGGATCCATGAAGTGAAGTTAGTCACAATTTCACAGTCGACTACATTAATAAAATGAAGAGATTCATCCGGTGAAGTTAGTTACAACTGTCATAGGTTATAGTTGACTATAAATTATTTAGTACTTAGTCGTGGTAAGAAGTTAAAACTAAATGTGCTTTATGCCATGTAATGCACTTTTATTTATTAACTAGTAAATACAGTGGTATTAAGCCAACTTTATATTCATTTGCTGTTCACACTAGACCTGAGGAACATATATTAAATAATACTTAAATGTAGGATTCCAAATAGTGATTCAATCTTAACATTTTATACTGGCTTGCTTCCATCTACTCCTAAAAGTAAGGATTAATTAAATAAAAAGAAAATTAAGATGACACTAGTTTTCCTACCTAACATGAAAACTAAAGCGTACTCCAAATTCCCTCTGATTCTTTCCAAAATGATTTTCACATATTCTTGGTCGTTTGGATTTATAATTTTCTCTGTCGATGCTTTTTAACCAAATTTGTTTTGCTGCTGGATTTTTGAGTATGCTTACAGGATGTATACCATTTTCTGAACGGTTATTGCACCCCGGCACGCAACAACCTGTCATGATAATGAAATATGTACTTACTTCGAAAGTGCAATAAATCTGACAATTTTAATGTCACTAATTCAAAAAATCGAAAGCACACGTGCCAACTAAATTTTTAAATTCTAGTGGGATCCAAAAGGGATCCAACCAATGAAATGCTGTTACCGCGTTTGCTCTACTCTTACTATATACAGGTACTCTAGTTCTAGGTAGAGTTCCTATATATAAAGAGTTGGGACATTGGATCCACAAATCAAGGATCACATGATTCAGCAATAATATATTTCATTTTTTTATATTTGAAAGATGTAAGACAAACAAAATGACATTAATTGACATGTCAAATCAAAGAATTCATTCTTTTAGAAATCTGAGGCAACGTGCAAGAAAAATAATATTTATGTGGAATTATTAAAACTTGAAAAATTTGCCGGCTAAATTTAGTTACTTTTTTAGTCCTAGTGTGTTTTCAGGTTATGGTAAAAAGTATTTCTGATGACTTAAGTGAACTGCGGTTAGAAATAAACAGGTATTGAAATCTGGTGCTGTGAAAAACCTTTGCTTATAATCTTAGGTGTGGGGTAGGATGTTTAGTGGCAGCTGTAAATCTGGTATGAATACGAATGTAATGCTCAACAACTAATGTTAGAGAATTTGAGGCGACGTAATTCAACTTCTCTAGAGGAAAATTGTCTTTTTGTACTGATTAACACTGGCCTGAATAATCTGCCGTTTGATTAGTTCGTTTTCTTCTATTTCAGAATTTTCACATTTATTTAAATCTGGTTACCAAAAATTGAAAAATGTTTAAATAGCACTATATTGCAGTCTCGTTTTTCCACGTTTAATCAACCACTGATCATCCGCAAAATGTTTATTACATAAACGGCGGCAGTGGAAAAAGTCCGATAAAACATATCATAATAGACCACTGCCAAAAAATGACATTCAGAGAATAAACGGCTTGTTGACTTAAAATCCTTAATTTTGCTGTTCTTTACCCAGATACGCTTTAGTTTCTCATTCCTCATTCCCAAAATATGCAAATAATATCCCAGATCTGTTCGATTTTTACAATTAATCGCTGAACCACCAGTCATTGCACAATAGTTTTCAAATTAAAAATATTTGGTAAGTATTTGTCACAACTGTTAGAAAATGTGATTCTAATTTGTAATGGTTGCCAAACTGTTGTCCATAGGTATGCATGATTTGCATAAAATTTAAATTCAACAAAAATCAGGTACTCCATGATTTGTGGATCCAAAATGAGTCGCCTACATGTCCCAACTCTTTATATATAGGGACTCTAGTTCTAGGTAGAGTCCCTGTATATAAAAGAGTTGGGACATGTAGGGTGACTTGTTTTGGATCCACAAACCATGGAGTGCCTGATTTTTGCTGATTTTAAACAGTATGCATACTTATTTCAGCTAAAACAAATGAAACATATTTTTGCTGCATCACATGGTCCTTGATTTGTGGATCCAATGGCTCAACTCTTAATACATAAAGGAACTCTAGTTCTAGGTACAGTGGCTATATAATCACAGTGTGGCCATACGATGGTCATGTTTTCTATTGGTTGAAGGCAAAAGGATTCCAAGTTATTGTCATTTTTAACAGTGTATAAAATGTTTAGTTACAAAAAGTTACTAATGTCAAAATAAGACATTTGCATTTTATAACTTGTCAAAAGTTTGAGTGGACGTATCACGTGATGCAATCTACCATTAGTTTTCCCGTGGCCGTGAGTTTTACAAACTATAGTTTGCCAATTAGTTATTTACGATTTTCAGTATTAACATCAAACAAACCAGAACATTTAACAGAGAAATACATATTTTCCTGTAAGTTTTATATCGCTTAAATATCGTAAGTAACTGCGCAATAGATTATTGCGGTGTACAGTTGCAATTCCAGGTTGAACATGTATAGCAAGTAGTTAATGTCGGGAAAACTCCAGTATAGCCCACTGGTACATTTTGACATTTACGGAATATGCGCATAAAGGAACTGTTATGCCAGTGGTGAAACTGGATTTTAAGTTATGGATAAGAGAAATGCTCATTGGGAAATTCAAATTCACAATTACATACGACGATTGGACTAACTGCTTTTTTTACGGTGATGCACAGGCATTTTTGTACTAAGTACACACAAATCTTAAACTGCAGCTAACTTAAATTCGCACCTTGACAGCAGTCAAGATTGGGTCTGGCATGAGACTCCCGTGTTTTGCCTCCATTGTCTAAACATTTGTAGAACCTCCGACAAACTGAGAATCACATTATCACGCGCATGCGCCTAAGCACCAGTGGGCTATATTGGGGTTTAGCCCATGTACCTATCTAATATAATTTAGATGTTAATAAAGCATATTAAATTACCGAGGAGATTTCTACAAATGATGCTATATCATTTGTATTTTGGATTTGAACTTTCCAATTTCCACTAATTGTAATAAATTGAAGACACCGTATGACTCATATTTCTTCAACATTTAAACCCCCTTTGGTATTTTATTGTATTTGAGAGATCAGTCACTTTGAATAACAATCTTTCACTTCAGCAAATGAATTGTCAAATTTTATTTTGACTTTAGTAATTTGTTGTTACCAAATGTCGCTTACACCGTTAAAAAGATTCTATTTTTTTATTACATCACCATGGTTTTTCGCAAAATCTGATTTTGACATTGGATCCAAAAGTACCAGCCAACAATTGTATGGCCACACTGTGATTATATAGTCACTGTAGTTCTAGGTAGAGTTCCTATATGTATTAAGAGTTGAGCCATTGGATCCACAAATCAAGGACCATGTGATGTAGCAAAGATATATTTCATTTGTTTTAGTTGAAAGAAGTATGCATAAAGTTTAAAATCGGCAAAAATCAGGTACTCCATGGTTTGTGGATCCAAAACAAGTCACCCTACATGTCTCAACTCTTTATATACAGGGACTCTAGTTCTAGGTAGAGTCCCTGTATATAATAAGAAAGAGTCGAGTCATTGGTGCAACCCATTGTGATTGGTTGGATCCACAAACCATGGAGTACTTCAATTTTAAAAAATAATATAATAATCACATTATATTTGAATTTGACATAAGCTATTCAAATGCCTTATTTTAGGTTATTTTGACATGACTTTTGACGTCAGTTCAAAATCGTTCAAAGTATATTCGTATTATTAGTGACAAATAATTATTGCAAAGGCTCAGTTACATTACATGGGAACAAGTAACTAATAGCCAGTACTATAAGCGAGTGTTTTAACAATGCGTTTTTTTAGTATTTTGCGTAAGTAGACGGTCCAGTTTAAGCTCCACAATGAGTGGTACCTACTAAGAACACGCTCGTAAACGAATACTGAAAACTGTTATAAAATGTATGTGCCAGGAATTGATAAAAATACTGGAAAGATGAATTAGTTCCAAGAAAAAGCGTGTGGATAAAGAAATGTCTTGCTAGAAGGAAGACATGTGGTGCTTCAAGCCTTCTCATGAAAGAACTTTCCCTGAAGTATATTGAAGAATATCTAAATTGCATTACCATGACTCCAACATCTTTTGATACTGACCTAATGAAAATTGGACTGGTTGGGTCTACACGGGTTTAGTGTGCACAGTACGGCTGTTATATTTCGTGCAATTATAGCTCTCCTGCTTGCAATTGAATTTTTAGTTGTTAATTTTTAATTTATTGTTATATTCTTATTATTTATATTTTTTGTTATTTAAAAACTAAAAGTTTAGGTTCCTTTATTGAATAGAAATTGTTGAAAAAATGATTGTAAGTAAATACAGATTTAGACGGTTAAAATTCTTTGACAAGAAAAACATTTATTTCATTGTAAAATGTGGTTTTGCTGCTACGGGCATTTCATAATATTGCAGTAAATATGAAAGAAGAGTTTAATGAAACTATCGATGTTGAAGATGTAGCCAGTGATGATAACGATGATAGTACAGTAGTTGATGATGGTAAAGACTTCAGGAGGAGGGATCATTTATTTGTAAACATGTTTCCATAATAGTCTTGTAGAAAACGTAGGAGTAATATTGAAATGTTTATATGTACATAAGTAATAAAATAATTAAATCTATTAGGAAATTTAATTTTTTTCTCGTTTTTTTAATTTGAAATATCTCTCAAGGAGTTCACATTTCCTTTTGTCAACTAAAATCGTTCATTCCAGCAATTTCATTTTTTCTTTATGCCTATCCTCTCGTCGAAGTTGTTAACTTTCTTCTCAAATAATCTTTTTTTTTGTGTTCTCACTCCCACCACCTGCTGTTTTCTTTTATTTTTCGGGGTGAGTTCCGCGGATGCATTTGTGTATTCTGTAGAATGTGTGTTTGCTCGGGCAGGTAAACTTTCTTTAGAAGTGCCAGTAAAAGAATCTGCAGAAAGAACATTAAAGGAATGTAAGCTACAACTTTGGTTTTTGTCCTACTAACTGGTCCATTCCTTGCAAAGATAAGAAACGGGTAGGCTTTCGTCCAGTCTTATTACTGTTAGTTTTAAAATCAGAATATGATCGCAGCAAGTTTTTCTATTTTAATCTGCAGGTATCGGTGGTCTTCTAAAATGTTTTCCAACTCGCTGTTTATAGAACTCCAAGCATCTGTTTTCTTTTTGGGGTTTGAATGATTGATTTCATTTAAATGGTTCTCCATTGTAGTTATAACCGCAAGAGTTTCGCTGTAAGTCCACTTTGAACTCTCAGTAGCAAATGTGAGAATCTTGGTCCTCTACATTTTGCCTTCTTACGTTGCCGGATGTCATCAGAGCAGCTTAGAGCTTGTCGGTCAGTTGAAACTAGAATACTACTAAAAACGTAAATTGACAATGCATTTTTTGCGTTTGACATATTGACATTTGTATTTGAAATATTAGCCCACCATGTTACATATACGTACATGTTTAATGTAAAATCAAGTGGTTTTGATTTGTGGATCCACATGTCTCAACTCTTTCTTATTATATACAGGGACTCTAGTTCTAGGTAGTGTACCTGTATAATACTTTAGTAAGAGTAGAGCAAACAGCGAAAAATTGTGGATCATTTTTTTATGGCTACCAAGATTTAATGATATATCGAAAAACAAGGTTGGTAAAACTGACACACGAGTTGTCAGTTTCATCGAATTCGTGGTTAGCAGGTTAGGTTTTGCGTCAGTTTTGACACAGACTGACAAGAAACCTAACCTGCTAACCTTGAATTTAATGAAACTGACAACTCGTGTGTCAGTTTTACCAACCTTGTTTTTCAATATGTGATTAAATCTTGGTAGCCATGAAAAAATGATCCAAAATTTTTCGCTGTTTGCTCTACTCTTACTAAAGTATTATACAGGTACACTAGTTCTAGGCAGAGCCAGTAGATATAGAGAGTACCGCCATTCTTTGATCCGTGAAAATGCCGCCATCGCCGCCATTTTTGTTACCAGCAATGACTGATTGAGTTATGTCTAAATTTTTACTTGAAATTGGCAAGACTGTAAGTCTATGTCAAATTCGAGGTTATCAGGTTATGTTTTCCATCAGTTTGTGTCAAATAACAAACAAAACCTAACTTACTAACCTCGAATTTGACATAGACTTACAGTCTTGCCAATTTTAAGTAAAATTTCGGATTGCCAATAAATGTCACGTTGACGGAATTGTGTTACAAAACCTCAAAGTGACGCATATGACAAAAGAACAAACATGGCGGACGTGGCGGTACTCTCTATATCTACTGGCTCTGGTTCTAGGCATAGATATATTAAACAAGATACAGCCATGCGACGACATATAAGCCGTTCACGACCTTTTTGGGACAGAGTTGGCTATGATTTTTTCTTTTCATGTTGGACTAACTGATTCGATGAGGTAGCGGATGCAACTTTTTTTTCTGTCAGTGTCTGTTCGACATTTTCTTGCCACCAAAGTGCCAGATTTATTATTTTAATATTCGTAAGAAAATAAATGATTTATCAAATGTGTAAAAATAATTTTAATTTCCGTCAAGGGAAAAGTCAAAATGCCCAAAATAATTTTGTTACAACAAAAAATTTCCATTAAACGATGCTACTTCCAATTTAAAAAGGACAGGCCAAATTTAAAAGAACGCGAGTCGATGTGGAGACTAGAGAATATCCGGCAACAATGTACCTATTCAGAAAATATAACCTTAAACTGAAAACAACCTAACCTAACACAAAAAGTGTCAATTTCCATGAGGGAGTTTAGTTGCAACAGAGGTTCTGCCAACAAAATTACTAGATGGTCATAGCCTCACCTGACCCAAAAAGATCGTGAACGGCTTATAGTTCAAAATGACGTATACTCTATTTTTTTGCTTTATGATTCAGAGCAGGCTTTGCATGTATATTATTTTAGCAGTGTACAACAGTTTAGTTACAAAATATACCTAACGTCAAAATCAAAGTCACGGGAATTGTCAAGTTGACACTTCGGCAAAGCGTAATTAAAAACCACAGAAAAGCAGGATTAATAGTAAAACATTGTACTAATATAAAAGATATCAACGATAAATTAAAAAAAGGAAGAGTTGGTGAAATATTTCATGTAAGTATTGAGATTTACACAAATATGAATTTTCTAAAAATTTTTTATAAGGCTAGATTTCGAATGCAACTGTGTTTAATGTTCTAAATGAAGCAAAATCACAACTCCAGCAACAACCGAATGAAGATATGAATAAAGAAAAGGAATTTCTAACTTTGGGAGAATATAGTTTCAAGGGGGATGTTACGAAGAAAATTTGGGATAAAAAATGTTTTACTTTGAATAATTTATTACGATGTGCAAGAGAAGAACTAAAATATATTGGGTGCCGTTCAAAATTATATTACAGATTAAGAAAAATGAGATATAAGTATAACATTGTGAATGGAAGAAAACTGGGCTAAAATGCAATATCGTAGATCACTTCTGCAGCATGTGCATACAAAGGTACGGATTTAGGTTACCTGCAGTTTGAGATTTGTATGTATTTAGTACCCACCTATATTACTAGCTCCAGCAACGGTAGTTACGTTTTAGAACTGATTTTACAAAGAGAACTGCGTTAACAATTTCAAGGTGGTCAACGATATTGCATTTTTCCCGAAAACTGTGGTGTGAGAAGAATCACGTCATTTCTACCAAAGTGCTTTCTTTTATCTCTTTATTTTGAAATGCGTTATATGTTTAGCATAAATAATAACTTTTTTGCACTACTAGTCTCAGAACGCACCGTTATTGGTCATACTTTAGGTCGTGAATTTGATTTTCTCCACCAAGGGAGAGAAAGTAAAATAAACAATTTTCACCGTGGTAACTGATAAATTGCTAAGTTACCAAATATGACTATTTGAATTTTGACGTTTTAAAGAGCTGTATTGTCAGGTTGACAGTTAAAATAATTTCGAAATTTATTGGGAATTTAGGTATTAAGCCGTTTGGTAGTGCAAAAAATAGTATATACACCACGGTAGCGAATCGTCTTATAACCTTCGCGTTTTAGATACTTCGCGCTGCGCGCTCAGTATCTAATATGCGCTCAGGTTATAATACTGCGCTTCGCTACCTTGATGTATAATATACTATTACAGCACAGATCTGTAAACAAAAAACATTAATAAGTAGTTACTAATAATATATTTTTACATTAGTACCTATAAAATAAATTGATGCCTAGAAATGTTATTATGTCACTGTACTGTTAAATAACAATCATTTTTAAATAAACATTCTTAAAATAAAGCAATCCCTCATTTAATGTCGATGGTTCAGTAATTTTAGCTCTTGTTAAGTATAATACTGCTTAAAAGATAACACATTGACGGTTATAACAGGTTTTTGACATTAACAGTGTTTTTTCTTTGCAACTAACTACCTACACTGTTACAAAAATCTGGTGTGATACACGCACACAACTTCCTTTTACAGTGATCTTATAATTAGCCAAAAAATTTATTTTTAATTTTTCAGCATTTGTAAAAAAATTCAAACATTACAAATTCTGCAAAAACGGTAGAAAATAGAGCGTTAGTTGAAGAGACAAATTTTCTCTAAAATTTTAAGCTCAATTAAAAAATGTAATAATATACCGGGTTGTTCTCTGAATGTCATTCTTTTGGCAGTGGTCTATTATGATATGTTTTTCGGACTTTTTCCACTGTCTAGGGAGGCACAAATTTACGTAGAAAAACGTATAATATCAGTCCTCAGGACTAACCAGGAACACCTGAAGACGGGAGTAGATCAAAACTCCCGAAACGTTGTGTGATTTACACCCTAGACAGTGGAAAGAGTCCGAAAAACATATCATAATATACCGGGTGTTCTATTTAAAATAGGAGTTAATAAAAAAAAGGAAAAGAAAACAAAAGAAACCCATTTTAGAAGTATTCAACTGGAAAATCACCTACCTCACATCAATACACATTAAAAAATAATAAAAATGTAAAGTTTGAAAAAATCGTTAGAGCCGTTTTCGAAAAAATCGAAAAAAACTGAAAAATCACAAGAATAAACGCCATACTTCCGGTATGCGATTTTCTTCAAGAGCTTGCTGTCGCATCTAGATAGTACACACTACTTATATATGAAGTTTCAATGCCATACCTCTTTTCGTTTTTGAGATATTTTGTTCACACACGCACAGACAGATACACACACAGCAGACCAATAAAAAAATATGTTTTTTGGGTTCAGGGGACTCTAAAACGTGAAGATCTGTTGAAAACTCAATTTAGAATTTTTGGGGTGAATCCAATACTTCCTTTATTGCAAAAGGAAGTAAAAAAGGGAGTACTCATTCCGCCCCAATTAAATCAATTATACAATCATAAGAATAAAAATATACATTGCTTATCTGTAAAACCTAACCTCATTTTCCTATTTTTAGTTCATCAAATAATTAACTGTTTAAAAACTTAATGTAAACGTTTGAAGAAGTTAGTTTTTAAAATGCAAACGAAACGCCAATAAAAATTAATTTGATTGAACAATTTAGCTGCATAGTTAATTTCCAAACCCAAAATGGACACAAAAAATATAATCGAAAATAAATTAAATTAATCAACATGTTACCCATATAAAATTTTTCAATTTTAACATAAAAACGAAAATGAAAACTTCATAATTAGAAAAAAGTCGTAATTAATTCAACACAATGTCAAATTTCAACTATATAATATCGTTATAAATGTAAACCCAATTTTTAAACTATATATTTTTAATAACAACTGATGATGCAATCATAAGTTGCGAAACGTCTTGTAATTTTTAAAAGTTTTAAAATATTGAACATGTTACGACTTATTGATTTTTTATCATTCCACTGGTGAAAATCATGCATTAATAATATAACACTTATTTTCAAAATTTTATTGACAATTTATGTCCATAAACTATAATTATTTTCAGAAATGAATAACATTAAAAACTCGCTTAGAAGAAGTTTGTCAGATGACTCCAGTTCAGCTTGCATTCTGCTAAAGGTAACAAAGTATGACGCTAATATAAGCATCTAATTTACAACAGCAGAAGTGGCACCATTTTTTAAATTTAAATAAACATAACGTTACTATTGCTGTACAAAATGTATATTTTTGGTTGCAAATAAAGAGTTGATAGTATTTAGTTTTATTTTTTCCCATTAATCACTCAGTCAAGATTGTTTGATGGCACGTCATGGTCTCATTAAACATTTCTTTAGAAAAAATGGCACGTAGATGAATAAAGGTTCGCCACCCCTGCAGTCTAAACAGTGGTCTCCAAACTGTGATACAAGTATCACTGGTGGTACGCGGAACCCTTCCGGGTTACAGTGCCTCTATATAAAGGCACTGTAGCTCGGGTGGTATAGAATCATATTCCAAAAGAACAACTCTATACGAAAAATGTTTGGTTGTGGACTAAGTGGTACCCCAATCAGACAGAAATGTGAATTGTGGTACGTAAGTTTTTGGGAACCGCAGCTCTAGAACATAAACTTGCTTAATATTTAAGAACGATTTTGCATATAATGCGATACCACCTACAATGGTTGGGCAGTGTTTACGCAAAAAGTTATATTCTGGAATGCTAACTATATCATTAGTTATATTTTCTCTTAAAAATGTTGTACTTGTAGGTATTAAATCACATTTTTTAAATAAAACATGTAGTAGTAAATAAAAATCATCCATCAAATGTTATGCACTTATGTGTGTAAAACTCAAACCACTCATACAAGAAACAAAATTAAAATAAAAGAGAAATATATCCTATCAGGAGCAGGTTGAAGAAACAAAGATAAAGGTCTTCTCGCTCACGAGTAGGACATGGAAAAAATATTATTAGCATTTTATTATAGGTGTATCTTACTTACAATGGTTGAAAATATTAATACTTCCCTATACAGTGTTGCGTCGTTTTATACAAAACAATTCTTGTCTACTTTTTGGTTCGTTTGAATCCCTTTGATATTAATGTGGATAATAGCTTTTCATTCTTTTTGTGTTCTAATATTAAAACGTATTTAGTTGTGATGTTGTTAATGGATGTGTATCTATTCTGTTTCAATATTTTTAAACTGTATATTGTACTAGTTGAAACAGTTTCTATTGATTAAAGAGAGAACACGAAGGTCGCTATAAAATCACGTACATCACACAGAGCGTCGAGAGTCTGCACCATGGTCCTTCTGACAATTTTTGATCCTTCCACGCCTACACTGATGACTAAAGCTGATAATTATATGCACTCAAATGTACGAAAATATGCGCATATATATGCATACATTTTGTTGAGTATATGCATCCAAAGTTATAATATATGCAGATAATATGCTCTAATTTTTTTAAAAATAACTAGGAGTTCTAAATAATGTAAAAATTTCAATTATTTTGTATAAGAATATTTATTTTTCTAATTTTTATTTAAAGACGTCGTTCATTTTAACGTTTGACTATATAAACATGGACTACCAACGCCAACTTTACGTTGTAAGCAACATACAAATGATATTTCCCCTAACGCCGCCAGACTATTATTCACCCAACACTTGTGAAATGGATTCTATGTTGGTTGATTTCTTATACATTGTTTCTACAGGAAAAGTGGGGTTGCTGGGAGTCTATGTTTATATAGTCAAAGATTTTAACAGAGACTTCCCATTTCCTCTGCTTATTTCGATACGCGCACTACATTCCTGCTGCAGGAAGTAAAAGTATTATCTCAATTGCACATAAAAATTTTATTAATCATTTAATGAAATAGTAAATTTTACAAAAAAATCTCAAAAAGTTCATACATTACAAATTATTGCTAAATATAACCAAATATGCAAAAATCCAGAAAGTATGCTCAAAATCGTATAAATTTGCAAAATATGCAAAATGAAACTTGGCTTAAACGATTTGTTTTCACATAATTAGCAAAAACTTTCGCCAGCATATCAATTATACAAAATATACATTTGCATATAATATCAGCTTTACTGATGATAAGCCTCTGAGCCCCTTTCAGTAAATGTACCTACATGTTTGGCAACTTATTTCCTTAAATTTCAGCTCTGAGATTAGCTACTGTCGCAGAATTCAGGGGAAATACCTAGCTAGCCGTCTTCACGTGCAAAAAGTGGCTGGCAGTTCACAGGTGATGTGCGGAAATCCTCCCAAGAACTCCTACTTTAGAAACGAGCATTGTAAAGGTACAGGTTGTGTACATCGTTTATAATTTTTAATTTTTGCAGTATCGATTTAGATTCATGGCTTACTGCCTAGAAGATGATTCCTTCTCATTTTACTGGTATACAAGAATACGGCCGTGCACTGCGTAATACTGATCAGGAAGATGATGCCCAGACCAAGAAATGGCAGTGCTGTTAAAATGTAAATTTTTACGTCTAGCACAGTATGTGCTATCTTGCGATCAGATATATTTTTTTTAATTAATATACAGGCATCAACTACGGTTTCATCATTGTGTTTATGAGGAATATTTTGACTAGTTTTTCAACGATAAGTGATTTTACAAAAAAAAAAAATTAAATAAGCAAAGATGTACATTTTTTTTGTTCTTAGTTCCTTTTTTATGTATTTCACAAAAGTACTACAAATTTAGAATAACGTAAATGTAGACAAACTTATCAGTAATATTTTTATGCTAAAGGTGGTTTAAATAGTGGGAAAGAGAAAGTATATTTCATTTTTGATTTCATAAATATTGTAGTGACTGCTCTTTATGTTTTTAACTTGAATTATATAGTTTGACATTCAATATTATTTTCTTACTAAAAACGATAGCGCCTTGAGACTCTTTTCAGGGTTGGTTCGACTATCAAGTAACTTAGCTCTAAAAAATTTGACTTTCAAATATTTCTCAAGTATTCATTCAAATCCAATTGTCACTCAAAAATGTCAAACAATAAATTGTCAACAAATTAATTATGAAATTAAAATGACAAATGACCAATTCTAAGAATTGTACAATACAATCTTATGTAAAATGGCAAGCTATTATTTCTATTTAATTGCACCTCTTTAAAATGTCTTTACTTGCTTTATAGTTGGTATACTTAAATGAAACACCCACCTTGCATGGTCCTTATTTTACCTTTAAGAAAGCAATTCATCTACAATGCACAGCTCGACCCCGTTTGTATCCTGCTGTTAACACTCACTCACTGACAGCTGACTGCCGTTGAGAGCAACCGATGACACTTGTTCACCCAGTAGCTATAAGCATCTACTGTGTCACGTGCTGTTCTCGTGCCTGTCACCTTCCAATATAGAGACCCCTCAAAAACAGCTCCTCATGTTACAGATGATCCAAATGCTCCACCAGTGTCACACCTTCCAATGTGCCAGACTTCAAACACTTCCGCAGCAATCAGCCTACAGCTCCAAAATGGTCTCGGACCTGCCCCAGCTACACACCTGATAATGGACTCTCTTCCTTCCTTGATGCTCCTCCAATCTCCACTCAGTAACGCCCAAACTTGTTAAAATAAATATATTTCCATGTAATCTTCAATTCTTCTATTATGTTATTCACCATTTCAGTATTCATCCAATTCTACTATGTACCATGTATCTTCTGTAATTTTTACTTATTCACTTTTACTTGTTAAATATTTTGTTTTTTACACCACGCAGATTTTGTTGCAGCCCCTATTACTATGCCAAACAGTTTTTTAAATAAAAAGGGTTAAAATTCTACTTTTTATTCAGACCAAAATTCAAATGTACAGTCGTGTGCAAATAAATCTGGGACAGTGTTTTTTGCACATGCAGATTCAGTTAAGAATTTGAAGAATATTTCCATGGATTTCCTGTTATCAGAGAGAGTTACGGGTTTCAGTACCTGTTAAATTTTAATGTAACTCTTTCTGATAGCAGGAAATCCATGGAGATATTCTTCAATTCTTAACTGAATCTGCATGTGAAAAAAACACTATCCCAGATTTATTTACACACGACTGTACATGTTTCTTGAGTTGTTATTTTATAATAATCATAACAAAATCTGCCTTACTCCTATGTTGCAATTATTCATGCCCTCTATAAATTAATTTTTTTTGAGTTCCACCTACTACACCATCCTTTATCTAATAGACTTGTCCGTCCGTCCGTCCGGGACGCTGTTTCAGCAGCCAAACCGTAAAAGATAGAGAAAAAAGTTATGAAAGTTATATGTTTGGAATGGTCATGTCAGGTCAGGAACCGAATTTTAGTCACGTGACACTTCCGGTTTTCGAGAAATCACAAAAAAGGCCGTTTTTCAAATAGAACGCGTATTAAATAAAAGCTGTTTCAGCAGCCAAACGGAGCTACGACCCTCTACGCCTTAAAACGTCGAACGGTTAGGCAACCACTTTGACACCTTCCAGGTCTGGGTACAGTTTTTATTTAATACGCGTTCTATTTGAAAAACGGTCTTTTTTGTTTTTTTAAGTGAGACATTTGTCTCACTGGACTGCTAGTCCTTTATCTAATAGACTTGTCCGGGATGCTGTTTCAGCAGCCAAACCGTAAGAGATAGAGAAAAAAGTTATGTTTGGAATGGTCATGTCAGGTCAGGAACCGAATTTCAGTCACGTGACACTTCCGGTTTTCGAGAAATCACGTGATTAAATGAGACATTTGTCTCACTGGTTGCTAGTATTATTTTAATAGAAATTATATTTGCCATATGTGATATAAGGATGTATTTAATTTATAACTTTCAAACCACTGCAGAATACTCAAGTGCTATACCTTTCACCTTAATTTGCATTAAATTCAAATTCTATTAATGACTGATACAAACAGCCAATTTTTTTTTTAACTTTTCTAAGTTGATTGTATTGATCTCCCAAATTCTATATTTACATTAATCTTCAGCCAAAACTGCTCTTTATGTATCATAACAATATATTAGTCTTAATTTTTTTCATAAAATCGCTTCACCGAACATCTCCAGTACACACACTCTCTCATGCTATTTAGGAAGCACCTTATATAGCTTTGTAAGATTAAATAAAAATTAACTGACTTTTGTCTTTGATACTATTTACCAGACTATTGTATACAAATGAAAATGTTTATTAAGGAGGTACGAGTTATATTACTTATTCAATTAAATAAGCATCCACGTTCGATCAGTAGAGTCTTTCTGGTCAGAACTTGGATGGGAGTTCCACGGTTGCTTCTCTCGACACCTCGTGGTACGGCTGCCACGGAAACAGTTGGTCCCGGATGTCATAATAACATCATGACAGTCGTTAGTGGGTTTGAAAGTCCCCATAAAATGCGCAGCCTATAATTGGCCTAACGGCTGTTGGCTGAGTGCGAAATAAATAAATAAATAATTCTAAATTTATCATTTATATAATACTATTTAACAAGTTTTTGTCCATAGCAGAGGAGTTTTGGTAAGTACTGAATTGTTTATCTATTGTACTTAACTTCCTGGTGCACCAGTTAAGTTTAGCATTATTATGTTATGAGCAACAACATTCCAGTATGTAAATAAACATGTATTGAACCAAATAACTCATTCTGTACAGCTGGGGATTATGACTTACTAAAATACTTCAGAAGCTTTGGCGGACTACATCGAAAATACTTTGAACCTTAAATAATACAACACACAAAATATTTTTCAATTTTTATTATTCTTTCTGCATAACTATGTTAATTATCCAATGTAATGGTAACATTTAAACTAGAAATATTAAAAAGTACAAACAGGCATGCAGTAGATACCCAAATATGTATTGAAATCAGTAAAATAGATCAGAACAAATAAGATAAAAACAAATATGCTAATCCTACCTATATAAAGGACAAAAAAAAATTAAAACATTATGTTGTGCATTCAAAAATGAAACTGTTTTTATTAAGTATTTATATTAGTAACACATTCAAATGAGCCCATTAAATATTTTGACCTTCCGAAATACCTACATAATTGTAGTTATGGATTTACATCAAATTAATGTTTAAATATCTTTCTCTCAAAAGTGTAAAAAATATTTCTCTGAATGATTGAATGTAAAAAGAGTATTAGATAACTGTTAAGTTTTGCTTTATACTTATAACGTGGATTACACTGTAGCAAGTAGCAGAATCAGTTAGTACTACCAGAATTATTTCATTTATAGCTTCGTAACGTTATAGACACCATACCATGCAGACTTGTACAGGACTGCATTTCATTATAATAAATTTTAGGTGCGGCTCTAGAAAGAAGACATTCTTCCAACTTCTTACGTCTACAGTCTGGGAATTCAAACTGTATGACAATTTTTTCATCTTTAAAAATACCCAATAACAATTCTCCAGAAAAAAAACAATTCTTCTTGTTGAAATCATGTTTAACAATAATAACTTTATTATTCTCAATTATATAAGAATACCTGGGATAGCTACTGCTTCGACGTAAAGTAATCGCACCTTCAGATACACATTGTGCATCATGACTTTTTAAATGTTTAGCTGCAAATGTTGCTGTAATCAAATTTAAACATATTGGGCACTGATAATCTCGGAATTGGCAAAGTATTTCATGTGTACGAATGACGTTACCGAGACCTATAAAATGACAGCTTCGCCAGCGGCAGGGAAAGTTTGTTTCTGCTATACGTTGCTGGAGTTTCCTATCAAGTTCCTTAGTTATGCAGTTATTAGGTACACATTTGAAGCAAACAGTTTTATTCGACTCCACAACAAATATTGGAAAAACAAGATATTCCTTATGGCACATCATGCACTGAAGCGAAGCAAGTTTTTCATAATCTACTGTTAAGGTACCTTTAACAGTGTCTAATTCAGACTTGTTTAAGTTTTTTAAAATAATATTGATTTCAATGCTGTTAGGATTGTCCAAGGCCTCCATATACTTATTTAAGTTTAATATATTATTTAGTTTGTTAAAACAGTTACCAAAGATAGGTAGGGCATGGATTTTCTTTCAAGGAAACATTGCAGTCGGGAACTTCATTATTTTGTATATTAATTTTATAAGACGCGGAAACTGCCCCATCTATATTAAAATATCCGACATCATAATTCAAACTGCGCGTGCTAGTTAAATACGAATATGTAAGAAGAAGAACCAAATCGTCTTTTAAGACTGCAAAGATTCCCTCACAATTTTGATCGACCTGTATGATAAAATGTGCAGCTTCTAATAAACAAGATGAGTGGTTTTTGGTCAAATGACCCAGCAGTTCTGATTGTAAACCACTCCAAGAGCAAGTTTCATCATTAGGAACAGGCAAAGGACAGTGATAAGATTGATAAATACACTTCGATTCATGTCCCATAGCTTGACCGAAAGCTACATTGTTTTTGCATCCATTCATTTTGAAACGGCATGGAAATGTGGCATATTTTAAAATCGTTTCTTCTAGTATCAACTCTCTGTAAACCACAATGTTAGAATTTAATGGTGAGCACTGGCTACAGATCCATGTTCCATCAGGAAGGACTCGCACTGGCCCACAGGATAAATATTCCTTACATTGAGAACATCGCAGTTGTTCTATCACTTGATCGGGTATGCGAACCACCTTTTCTTCCATATTTTGTCATTGACAGCAACTTCTGAAACAGAATATTTTTATAAGTACCCCTTAGCTATTTGTCATATCAGGCATATAATATAGAGTGGTTCTTCTTTATACCACATGGCTAGCAACACCTTTATTGAAACTTTTAAGTAACAAACGTCTACACCTATCCAAAAAATATTAATTTAGTGGAAGTATTTAAATATATTGACGATGTGTTTGGAATGGTGCAGCATGGTGTTGATAAAACAAAAACGTTTCTACATTTTAATTCCAAACATCGCATAAATACAGAAGTACCTATTGTAAATTGTAACGCTATAAAGTTCACGATACTTCGTTCTACAAGCAGGAATATGACCTGAGACATGACGAGTTTGAATTGCGGAGTATACGCCATTCTTTATCTAGTTGTTGAATAGCAGAGGCTTTTGCTATATTTGGAAAATATACAGCTAACGGCGTAATCGTTTCATATTCACACTTTGATATTACTTCTGGATCTAACAAGCTTAAATTTGAGGCAATCGCGATATCGCGAAGGAATAATACAAAAGTGCAATGCTCGGAATGCTTAGGAAAACCCTCACCAGATTAATCTAAATAACAGCCTCCGGGGGAGCAATAAAAATGTTTCTGTGACCGTATTGGTAAGTTCTAAAAGAATTTGCAAAGTTTGTACTTCATAAAATTAATTATAGTGTAGATATGATTGTACCATACTTGGTTTAGGATGCTAGGAAAAACGGTAGATATTTAAAACATAACAGTAGCGCGATATTTGAGAAGCGAAAGCAGTAGATATACCGCTATAACGGTATATATGGCATCATTGCTTTCGAATGGTTTTGATGTCCCCGAGTTCATTATGAGAAAGATTTGATTCCTACGCCTTCTGCGGGTTCTGTATGGGACCACGTGGCGTCACACATTCCCTGGAATTCGTTCCAGGATGAGTATTTTAGTTCGCTCAAAATTCCTTATACTTCTTGTATATTATCGTGGACCTCTTTCCCCCCTTTACAGCAACTAGTGCCAAAGTGCCGATCATGAGGCATAGTTGCAGCTGAATGTCGGTTCCTCGGCCGATGCTCATACGTTTCGGGCTGATAATCTTGGGCCTTCGGTCCGGAGCGGTTTGATTCCTGCCGCATGTATTTGTTCCAAGCGATTATGGAAATTGTGGCGTCGTTCTGCTCTGAGTCCCCTCCTGGGACCACGCAGTGTGTTTCCTCCGACACCAAGCATTGTAGGAGCACCTGCTGTAATTTTGCCTGCCTGCCAATTCTTTGTAATGTGTACAATGTGTGCACTTATGTTATTGCTGTTATGTGAATGAATTTGTAAGTATTACAATTTTTGTCAAAAGTAAATTATTTTCCACATTGCTAATCGTAGTAATCTACGATCCTTATTTTGAAACAATATTGTGATATATTATTATGATACATAAAGAGTAAAGAAATAATTAAAAGAAATAAAGTTGGTACCTATGTTGATACAATCAAATTTAGAAAAATTAAAAAAGATTTGCTGGCTGAATTGAATTTGGTAATGCAGATTAAATAAAAAAATAAATTGTAATTTTATCTTGAAAAGTTATAACATTTGAGTAGTTCGTATTGGTGAAGGAAGAAAAGATAATGTTAGTATCCGACAAATATGCTTGCTCTGATGCATATCGTTAGATTGGTAATTAAATTTGCTGTTTAATGGCAAGATGGCCCTTGCTAGATGCCATTTAAAAAAAGTGACTTTTTCTTAAAAAACGAGTTTAGCAAATTATATTCTTTTATTAAAGGTTTGTTATTGACCTTATTGATAAAATAGCAATTATTAAGAGTTGCTAGAGTCAATTAGGCCTTCTATGGTAAAAAATAAAAATTGAAAAAATAATTTTTTTGTTTAAAAAATTGAAATTTGGCAATACTATTATATGTAGTTTGACTCGTAGATTCAGAAAAACATAAAATATACAGGATGTTCCATTTAAAAAATTAAAGTTAGTATCATTTCCGGTAAAACCGGAAGTCAGTCATTTTGACTATATCTATCAGCCACTCAGAAATTATGTCTAGTACCTTGGTATAAAATTTTATCCAAATCGATTCATAAATAAAGAAGATATAAGCATGGCCTTAGTCTCATTGTCACCCGGTATAATAAAATTCTGTTAAAAAACATGATTGAATAACAAACTAAATTATAGACAGATGTATTTGAAAAATCCTGTGAAAATTAATAAAAACTAGAAATTTTGATTTTAATTTTGAAAATAATTGGGCTTAGACAAATAAAAAGGTATTTAACAAGATTATACAACGAATATAAGTGACTATTCAACACTATAACATATAAGCC
>CALNHX010009502.1:0-49237 GCA_940337035.1 Agriotes lineatus
CTACAGGTTTTGTCACCCCAATATTTAATTGAGATCGACGTTCATAACTATCAATAAAAGGGCGAAGAATCAGCGTATATAAATCAAACAAGTAGAGACACCCACTGTCGGTTCCTTTGATGTGAAAATTGCGATTTAGATGACCTTGAACGACTCCTGGGGGGTACTTTCCGATAGTACTAACAGATGGCGCTACTACTTTTATCACATATGATTGGTAGCAGAGTCAGTAGATATAGGAGAGTACCGACACGTCCGCCATGTTTGTTCCTCTGTCATATGCGTCACTTTGAGGTTAGTAACACAATTCCGTCAATGTGATATTTATTGGCAATCCGAAATTTTACTTAAAATTGGCAAGACTGTCAAATTCGAGGTTAGCAGGTTAGGTTTTGTTTGTTATTTGACACAGACTGACGCAAAACATAACCTGCTAATCTCCAATTTGATAGTCTTGCCAATTTCAAGTAAAATTTTAGACATAACTCAATCACTTATTGCTGATGGGAACAAAAATAGCGGCATTTTTACAGATCAAAGAATGGCGGTACTCTCCTATATCTACTGACTCTGATTGGTAGAACTGTGTGCTGTCATCTGATAGTCAAGCTTAGAAATACCTCCCGAGTCACTGTCCTAGGGACTCTAGACAGGTTTCAACATTTGGTATGAGTGTTTCTACTTGTTTGATATATGTACGCTGGAAGAACGTCGAACTATTAACTTATGTACTTATGTACATATGTACATATTAAACGCTAAAGTGTTTTGTTGCGAAGATGTCTAGACGTCAACGCTAATGTATAGGTTTGTCTTATTAGATATCGAAAAGGCTTCGGACAAGGTAATCCATATGAATTTCGGAAGAACCCAAATCCAGATAATAAAGAGCATTGGTAATTTGTATTGGAACCAGACGGTCGTTTCTACTTCTCTAATACCTACTCTGAAACCATATTATCTGAATCACTGCTTATCCAGATAAAAAAAGGAATCAACATCAACAGATTCCGCGACAGCACAGTATTGGTAACGAATATTATTGAAAATCTCCAAATATTGCTGGAGAACATAACATAACATGCAACAACTATGGTTTAAAAATTAACATCAAGCAAACGCAATTTATGATGATCAGCAGAGCATAATGGATTCAGGCGCACAATAACACAATTATAAGTTAAACCCATCGATTCAAGTATCTCGGATGTTACCTGGAAAAACAAAGGTAGCTGCACAGACGCGGTACTTCTACGTATACAATCAAAATGAAGAAACTGCTGTGTGATAGAAATCTTAGGATGGAACTAAAATTACGAATGGCACAATGTTTTCGGTGTTATTCTACAGAGCGGGATGACCCTGAACAAGGCACAATTAAGAAGCCTGTGACGTATCAATAACGTAGATGATCGCCGACCTTCGGTAGATGACGATTTTTAGATATCGTCAGGCAGAAATTGCAGGAGAAATGTTTCAAGTATATGTTCTACCCTATCCTATCTTAGCCAGAGGATGGAAGAGCGTCTTGAATGTTATGGACAGCAAAGAACAAAGCATTCATTTATTTACACTGGACTACCATAACCGTAGCTGGACCTGCCATCTATTCAAATAGCTGCGATGCTTTCTAAACGAGCAAGTTAGCTGCACAGGCTAGGTGCTTCTAGGTATAGAGTCAAAATGAAGAAACCTGCTGTGCAATAGAAACCTGTTAGGCCATTTTTATATTTTACGAGCCTGCCTGTATATCGGGTTCATTTCGGTCATATTTTATCATATAACACTTCAGCTTTTTGCATCAAACAAAAATTCAAACACGCACGTGGCTTTTGGTTTTATTTAAAGGTTTAGCGTACAGCTCCAATCTCTATGCCGCTGTTTGTGCAGCTGTTTGTCCCGTCGCATATAAGAACGCTTGTCTTTAGCATATTCAAAAAAACAGTCAATGAGAGCAAGCAGGATAATTTCAACTTCTGTCGCATTCTATCGATAACGTGTTGTCGAGTCTGGCGCGGGCTGCGTTGTGATTGGCTACGTCTGCTGGCGTGACAGAGCGTCGCGGCTGCGACACACTACAGTCGTGTGAAGGCAAGTTCATCGCCCCCGGCGCTTCGTGCGTCGGCGGACGGCCGTGTTGATTGTGTTTTGGCTAATTGCTTGGGGAGTTCAGATCGGGCCGTAAGAGTGAAAGGTTGTGTGCTGTTTACGTGGGTGCAGCTGTGATGTCGATGGCCGTCGCCGCTTGTTGCAGTTCGTAAGCCTGGAAGGCGCATTCATCCAACACGTGTTGGGATCCTTTAGTTCAAGCGTGCGAACTTCAGGCCTCGCAAATCGTGTCATTGCCCAAGGAAGCTCTACATTTTCTTTCCCTGATGATAACGGGGGATTATAGTGTGCCACTCTCGACTTCAAGCCTCAGCTCACACACTGGAGCGAGGAGAGCTCCGATTCTCGCCAATCAGCTTTTAAGCGAAGCCGTTAATTAAGGTAGAGTGGTGTATTTACATTTAAATTAATTATACAGCGTCACAGGCCCCAGGCGGCTGTCCGCCCCTTTGTAATTCGTCATGTATTGCCGCAAGCATGTCCACTATTTCCAGGCATATAGTGTACTATATCGCGGTACAAATTCGGCTTCTTCTTCTTCTTCTTCTTCTTCTCTAGCCATTAATCGTCCATCTTTGGACATAGGCCTCTCTCATTTGGCACCATTGAGTTTTATTTTGCGCGGCACGTTTCCGTGCAATCCACCTATTCTCTTCAGTCACCCCCCCCCCCCCCCCCCGCCCCAACGCATTTGTGGGCGTCCTCTAGTCCGCTGTCCCATTCATGGCCTCCAATTTTGAATTTGATTATTCCATCGTCCGTCTGTGTTTCGTGCGTTGTGACCTGCAAAGGTCCATTTTAATGTAGTGACGTATTCTACAATATCTCTAACTTTCGTTTTGCTTCTGACCCATATATTTGTTTTTCTGTCTGTCAGCCTAATTCCTAACATAATTCTTTCCATGGACCGCTGTGTTTTTGCAATTTTATGTATGTTAGCTTTGGTAAGTGTTCACGTTTGGCAACCGTACGTAAGTACTGGCAATATGCATTGTTTGAATACCCTGCTCTTTTGATATTGTTGTAGCTTGGGATTTTTTAGTACAAATGCTAATTTTCCGAATCCTGCCCATGCTAATCGGATCCTTCGTTGTATTTCTGCCGTCTGGTTGTCTTTACCTATTTTTAGGATTTGGCCGAGGTATATGTATCCATTTACTTTTTCCAGTGTGCAATTGTCAATCCTTACGTTTCTATCTTTATGTGTGTTGTCATTATATTTGTTTTCTTCATATTCATTTTTAGGCCGACCTTCCGCGACGCTTTCTCCAATTCTTTTATCATTATTTGTAGTTCACACAATATATCCCCTTGCCTGACACCTCTTTTGATTGGTATTTTACCAGTCTTTTCCTCAAGTTGTATCACCATTGTTGCTTTCTCGTATATGTTATGTATTAGCTGTCTATAACGTGAGTCTATCCTACAGTTATTCATGGCCTGCTCCACCGCCCACAGCTCCACGCTGTCAAAGGCTTTCTCGTAATCCACGAATGCCAAATGTAGGGGCAAATTGTATTCAGTAGCTTTTACAATGAGGGTTCTTATTGTTAGGAGGTGGTTTGAGGTACTAAACCCTTTCCTAAATCCTGCCTGTTCTACGGGCTGGTAAGCATCTATCTTTGGGGTAAGTCTGTTAGTAATTATCTTTATGAATACTTTATACATCTGCGAAAGTAGTGAAATAGGGCGATAGTTATTTATGTCCGCTCTATCTCCTTTCTTATGCAGGAGGATAACTATACTTTCATACCAATTGTCTGGGATGACTGCGTTGTGTAAGCACTCGTTTAGTAATATTCTCATGGAGTTTATTATGACGTCTTTCCCTTCTTTTAGCATTTCTGCTATTACTTCATCAGGGCCAGCAGCCTTATTATTTTTGAGTTCTTTTA
Organism: Agriotes lineatus; assembly: GCA_940337035.1. Taxonomy (NCBI): domain Eukaryota; kingdom Metazoa; phylum Arthropoda; class Insecta; order Coleoptera; family Elateridae; genus Agriotes; species Agriotes lineatus. Next base: position 4,005 of record CALNHX010009502.1, read on the forward strand.
TAGCCTGTTCTATCTCGTAGTTTTCAATGTTTGGTATTTCTTCTAAGTGGACATTTGTAATAGTTCTGCTTAGCCCCTCTTGTATGTTATGATCTGGTGCAGTTTTGGATTCGTACAGGTTCTAGTAATATTTTGTTATTATTTTTTCCTATTTTTGTTTTTCTTTTTCCTCTCTTCCATAGTTGTTTTTCATGGTAATTATTTTCGGTCTTCCTAATGTCGGTCTTAGACATTTCATGCCTCTGTTCATTTCGATTATTTTTTCTATTTTAGATTCATTATACTTCCTTAGGTCTTCTTTGATTTTTCTTCTTATGGTCTTATTCAGTTCCTTGTATTCCTCTGTTAGTCTTTTTCCCTTGTTGATGAGCTCTCTTTTTTGTCCCATTAGAGTTTTTGTTTCGTCACTTATTCTTTTTGTCTTTCTTTTTTTTGCTTGGTTACTTTTACTCCTGCTTTCACCAAGTTTTTCTTTAGTCTATTATTTATTATGTTAACATCGTTTTCTATATTTTTTATTATTATGTAGGCTACTCTATCTGATATTGCCTTGAACATCTCTATGTGTGTTTTTAATTTTTCTTTTACTAAAAATCCTACGCCCCTTTGTGTTACATCTTCTTTCCCTTTATAATATAGCCTGTTACCCGAGTTTAAGTCTATGCATTGTTCTTCTCTTCTTTTGATCTCAGATAATCCCACTATATCCCATTTCACATTTTGCAATTCTTCTTCTAATTCATAAACTGTTTCGTCTTTGGCCATGGATCGTATGTTGTACGTCGCCAGGCAGATTTCAATCTGTTTGCTTGTCGAACTTTTGCTTCCCCCAGAATCCGTGAGGCAGACCGGATTTCCGATGTGGGATTGTGGATGTATTATCCTACCCACCTGGGGTAACTTACTTTTACGTTTTCTTGTCGACATTTTGTTTTCTTGAGAGGTATTGGCATTTTGAAACACCACGCCGGCCAGGCGGATTGGTGAGTTTAATATCAGCCGCTCTTAACCTGGAGAACACACGCTGTTTGCAGCCGCCCACTTTAGGTCAGACGCTGCGGTACCAGCTTTGGTCCGCCCCGAGTATTTGATTTTCACGGTACCACCCATATCTGGGAGGCTTTCCCCTATCCGCCACACGGGGAGGCGCCCGATGGGGGACTGGCACGGGACAAATTGGGCACCAACCCAAAAATAACAAAGAGTAACAACCCGAATTAATGTAGCAATATCAACAATGAAACAGTGTCCACTTCAGCTGCATAACAGAACCACACACATCCTCCATTGCAAGACCTTATTCTTTCATCCTTTTTAGTGTTCGTCTTCTCCTTCTGCGCGTTATTGCGCCCAGAATTCCACCCCGCAACTCTCTTTAAATCGTCTTGTAATTGGTCTTCCTCTACCTCTTCTTCCATCCCATGGCCTCCAATGGGTGATTTTTACGTTCTATCTACAATCTTTTAGCCTTGCTACATGTTCTGAGAAGTTCCATTTTAACTGTGTGATTCTGTTATTTATGTCAGTGGCTTTTGTTCTCTGTCTGATCCATTCATTTATTTTCCTGTTTCTTAATAAAACGCGTTATCCTTTCCATCGCTCTTTGTGTGACTTGTAATTTGTGTATTATTTGCGTCGCGAGTGTTCATGTGTGGGCTCCGTAGGTCAACGCTGGAAATACACATTCGCCAAAGATCTTGGATTTAATATGTTGGGTAACCCGTTTATTTTTAAGTGTTTGCGATAATTTCCCGAATGCCGCCAATCCTAGTTGTCTTCTTCTTTCAATGTTTGCATCTTTATTTTCTTTGTCTATTTGTATTGTTTGCCCTAGATATGTATATTTTTTAAGGTTTTCTATTTGGACTTCCTTTACTGTCACTTGTCTATTTTGTAGACTCATTATTTTTGGTTTAGTTAGGTTCATTTTAGCCCTATTTTTCGTGATTCTGTCGCTAGTTCGGTCATAATTATCTGTAAGTGATCTTGATCATCAGCGATTAACACGATATCATGGGCAAATCTAAGATGGTTAAGTCTTTCACCATTGATATTTACTCCTATATTGCTTCAGTCCAGTTTCTTTTGAAGACTCCTATTGCTAAATTGAATAGTTTCGGTGATATCGTGACGCCTTGCCGAATACCTCTTTTCAATGCAATTTCTTTGGTGTTTTCGTGCATTTTAACTATTGATTTGGCTTCTTTGTAAATATTTTTAATAATGTTTTTGTATCTAAAATCGATGCGCGCATTATCTAGTTAGATCATAATTGCCCAGTGTTCGATTGAATCGAAGACTTATTCTTTTCTAGTAATCCAATCAAATTACACCAAGTAGCACTTCAAAAATCATATCTCAGCTATCGCATTGGAATGCCACCCTCTATGGTATCAAGTATCACATCCACCTGTGCACATGTTTGACGACTCACTGAGTGCCGAGTCTCAAGTTTAAAGGCAACCCCGACACCTGAGATAACGTTGGGTTCGGCTTAATCCTCAAATAAATATTTAGAACGCAATTTATTTATGCTGTTGATTTATTCAAAATGTATAATCATAAAACTACTAATAAATGAGAGAATGAATATGTATTTACAAAACACAAAATAAAAGGATACAAAGGTAAATACTACAATAGTAACAACTAATAAATTTGAACTATGCACGATTCTGATAAATGTTACTATTCTTGAAGGGGGGGGGGGCTATTTAAAGCGCAATTGTAATATTTGTCATCATACATTTTCCAATAACAACTGTTACGGGCCAAACGTCATTTATAAGTATTTACATATTTAATTGCCTTATTTTCGATATATCTAAATATTATCTGCCACTTAATTTAAACAATAATTCAAGTTTCGGATTTCCATGTATTTATAGTCTTAATTAATTTGCTTCAGTTTAGGCATCACTTGATGCTCGTGCTAGTTTGGTTGCATACTCAGCATTTTTTCCCTTTCCCAAAATTTTGGAGTCTTATCAGGCCATTTCGGCCATTTGCCATTCTGCTGCTGGAGGAAGGATGGCCAAGCGAGTGACGTTTGTGAGATCAAATGTACCATTTTTGTATTTGGGATTCTTCGCCACCATCCTATTTTGAGAGTTCACGTTTGGGCTTTTGTGTCCTTCGGGGAGCATGAAGGATGTCCCTGGAGGAGGTATTTTGGTAATTTCTCAAGATTTTGTTCTGGATATTACCTGCAGAGCACATGGTTACTGGGACAAAGCTGGGGGCTGAACATCAAAACGGTATGCCTAACTTTCTTTTGTACCTCATACTTAGGATTATATTGTATTGCATTTAATTGTAGCTCCCCCGTCTCGTACAGTTGAATTCCGCATTCCTTTGGATGGGCGAACGCAGCTCCTTCTTGAACTTTTGAAAGTTCGTTCCCCCATGTTCTTGCAATCGTGAGGACTCCATTCCTAATTGGAGCCGCAGAGTCGGAATCATATCATACCTGTGTCGTCGAACGCGGAGCAGTATCGCTGTTCGACATTGAAACCATCATCTAGCTTCCTTGAGGCCTATTGAGAGGTTTTTCTGTATGCCTGCTATCTGTGAGCTAGCAGAGGTCTGTTGAAACTAGTCTATTACCCTGCCTGCCTTAGGACTGGCATCACATAACCTGTAATGTTAACTTATATTGTATTTGGCAAACATTAGAATGTCGTCATGAATTACTTGAATTAATAGCAAGACGTAGACGTAGAAACTTACCTATTTAGTAGAGTTTATCGATCAACAATTTACTGTTTACAAATCAGCATTTAATTGTAGACACTCTCTGATCATCTGTCAAAGTAACTTGTGGTAGTGGATGTGTCTCCCTTGCTATCCAAGTCATTATTATTTGTGATTATGGATCTTGTGGAGCAATGTTGCATGCTGTTTTTAGAAATTTAAGTTTTGAGTAATCACGTCATGCTAATGACCGTTTAACAGGGTTGAATTACTCACGTTAGTTCCGTACTTGCAAGATATGTTTTAATTGAATTCGAATTGCATAACGCTTTAAAACTGATGATACACATTAATTATTTACTAAGCGTATTACGGGTTATATAATCTCCAACTGCTAAGCACGAACTTGGGTGTGTAGGACCTTGCTGCTAATTAATGATGGCATCTAAATAATTCTTGCATTTGTGGATTTAGGGTTACATTCAACTTTTAATCAAAATATCTATTAGTAACTTTCCGCGATCATATGCTTTACCATGCAATTATCTGGTAATGCAAATTTGCCATTTTTGATAATCAGTGTGTAGTTTCATAACGTACAGTAAACATTCGTTCATTCGCGCTTTAATTATTTAATTCATGTGTAAATATTTTGGTGAGTTTATTATACCTCTTATGCTACTGTGATACTTTGGAACTGGTTTGCCATGCGTGTGTACTTTGTATGTTTGTATATGTATGTACTACCTATTGCCGATATTATACTGCCTTGACATCTGTTGGAAAACACTCTGTAACCACCCATATATAAAACTCTAGGTTGGGGTTGTGGAAATGAGAAATTGTTTTTTAATTTTGCTGACACTTGTCAAGTTTTAATAAAAGTTGTATTTTTTCCCAATAAAGTCACTTTCAATACTGATTTCTCCTATTCTCAACATTTGGCGACCGTGACAGGACAGTACAATGGAGAAATCAAACCAGTTGCAGAAAGAAAGGACCCAATTGAGGCGATCATTTACAAAAACTTGCAAGGACTTGGATAGCTTACTGAAGGACAAACTATAAAAAAAAATGTAATGGCTCGTTTGAACCAGTTAGAGGATAAAAGAGACCGTCTCTACATTCTGGATGAGCAAATTAAAGAAGCACTATTTTTGTATGATGTTGGTGATGGAGAATTCGAAGAAGAATGGAATTCAGTTGAACTATTCAGAGAGGAATCCATAAAATACAAAACCAGGTGTAATTTCTATTTGAACGAGGCGACTAAACAAGAGGATACAGTCAGCAATGCCAATTCTACAAGCGGAGGAGCCAAGAGGAGGAACTTCAACTTACCCAAATTTGAGTTGAAGAGATTCAACGGCGAGGTGAAGAATTGGATCTGTTTTTGGGACCAATTTAAGAAAATTCAGGAAGATCCCGCAATTGACAACGAAGACAAATTTCAATATTTGATTCAAGCTACTGAACAGGGTTCCACTGCGAGGGAGTTGGTTGAGAGTTTACCGCCTTCAGGTGACAATTACGAAAAGGCTGTCAAACAGTTAAAAACCAGGTTTGCTAGAGACGAATTCTTGATTGAGGTATACGTCAGAGAGCTCCTGAATCTCGTGTTGAAGCAGTCGATGACAAATAAAACAGGGATGTCTCTATCCAACTTATTCGATAAGCTTGAAACACAATTTAGAGCCCTTGAAACATTAGGTGTCACAAGTGACAAGTATGCCGCAATGTTATATCCTCTAGCAGAATCAGCTTTACCCGAAGATGTTCTTAAGGTGTGGGAGAGACATCGAAGCTCTATTACAAGAAACAATACCGGAGAAAATAGTCGAAGTTCAATTGCAATCAACACTGCAAATGAAAACGATAATAAGAACCCCACTAATCATTTTAATCTTTCATTAGATTTCCTGAAAGCTGAAGTTGAGAGTGAAGAACGGATCAAATTAGCGCGAACTAGTTTTTCACAAGTAAAGGAAATCGGAAAAGCACAGAACAATCAAAAGGTAAAATCACACCATCCCAAAATACCTGAATTGAACACCGCAGCTACTATTTTCACATCAGAAGAAGAAGAGGTAAGAAAGTTATGAATTGTATCTTCTGTGACCGTTCTCATTCTAGTCAAGACTGTTTGAGTGAAAATAAACTAACATTTGATGAAAAAAATGATATGGTCATAAAGAAAAACTGTTGCTTCGGATGCCTCAGACCAAATCATAGCGTGAAAAATTGTAGATTATTCATCAAATGTTTGTTATGCGGGAGAAAACATTTTCCTATATTGTGCCCAGATTTACCTTCAAATAAATCATCTGTGAATGACAAGGTAAATGAATCACAAAAGGAACAATCTGGCGATATGGAAAATGTCTTTACTAGCCTCAATAGTTGTACTGAAACCTTATTGCAAACTATTATCATTCGACTAGTAAAAGATGGAAAATCAATGCTGGTAAGAGCACTGTTAGATTCGGCTTCCCAAAGGTCTTATATTTTATCAACTTATGCGAAACAAATAAATTTTGAAAAAGTTCGAGAAGAAACAATCATACAGGGTGTTTTCGGGGATTCAGAAACAGAAGCGCAAGTTCACAGTTCATTTGAGGTCTTCATAGAGAGTTTAGATAAATCATTCGAATTAAAATTCGATGCTCTAGATCAACCAAGAATTTGTAACTATATACCGAGACTTCAAAATAAAAAGTACATAGATTATTTGAAAAGTAAAAACATAACAACTTCAGATTCAGACTCAAAATTAAATAAAATTGTAATTCTTTTGGGAGCTGATGTTATAGGCCAATTGTTTACTGGCGTAATTGAGAAGGTAGACGAAAAATTGTTTGCCATAGAAACTCGTCTTGGGTGGCTCTTAATGGGGAAGCAGCAGAAAATAAGCAATTGTTTTTCAATTTCATCTTTATCTATTTTTCAAATACCAGATTTATGGAGTTTAGAAGTTTTGGGTATAAGGGATTCATCAGAACAGAAAACAAAGGAACATTTACAAATTGAGACCATACAGCATTTCAATGAAACGATAATTTTAACAGATGAAAATAGGTATCAGGTTTGCCTTCCCTGGGTAGAAGGTCACCCAAAACTCATGAACAATTTTGATAAAGCAGAAAAGAGATTATTCAATGTAACAAGAAAGCTTAAGGATTCCAATAGGTATTCCGAATATCAACAAGTTTTTCGAGAGTGGGAAAAATTGGATATTATAGAAAGGGTTCCAGAAAATGAAATGGATAATTATGCGTATTATTTACCTCATCATGCAGTAATAAAAGATACAAGCGCGACTACCAAAATCAGACGTGTTTTTGACGCATCTGCAAAGGATGAAAAGGGCCATTCTTTGAATGAGTGTCTTGAAAAGGGGCCAAATTTGATTGAACTCATACCAACAGTTTTATTACAGTTCAGACTAGGGGCGATTGGTGTAATCGCAGATATAAAACAGACTTTCCTACAGATTAGCTTAAAAAAAGAAGATACAGATTTTCTGAGATTTCTCTGGTGGGAACATGAGGAAAATTACAAGAAAATGATATATAGGCATCGTAGAGTAGTTTTCGGAGTTTCTTCAAGTCCATTTCTCTTAGCAGCAACAATTAATTATCATTTGGAACGAGTACCAGACTATTTGAAAGAAACAGCAAGTAAACTCAAAAATTCATTCTACGTAGACAATTGTGTCACGAGCCTAGAAAACATGTCTGATTTGTTGAAGTTCAAGGAAGAATCTAATAGGATCATGTCCAGTGCACAGTTTGAACTCAGGGGTTGGATTCATTCGTTCGGAAAGTCAAATGTTGATGTCACTTGCGAAGTAAATGTGTGCTCAGTACTGGGTTTATCTTGGAATTTCAAGAATGATACAATTTTCTGTGATATAAACTCCCTTACTGAAGTAAATAATATTCATAGAACGAAGAGAGGTTTATTGTCAATTTCCCAAAGAATATTTGATCCCATTGGATTTACGTGTCCAGTAACTTTGATTCCAAAATTAATTTTACAAAAAACTTGGAGACTGAAACTCGGCTGGGATAAGGAATTACCTGAAAACATCGTCAAAGATTTTGAGAATCGGTTGAAGCAAATTCCATGGTAAAATTTTTGCGTAATACCCAGACATATACGTGATTATCCCTTGATCCCATTAGTGATCCTGTTGCTTGGTTCCATGTACCTGGAAATATGAATATTGCGGATTTTCTATCTAGGGGATATAGTGCTAAAACACTTTCAGAAAATAAATGGTGGAGTGGTCCAGAATGGTTGAGAAAAAATACAGAATTTTGGCCACAATTTGAAATTTCTTGCTCTGAGGAAGAATTATTGTCTGAAAAGAGAAAATCTATCATTTCATCGGTTGTACATGAAACAGCAAAATTCACCAAATATTTAAAGTACTTTTCCAAATATTCGAAGATTGTGAGGATGGTTACATGGATATTCAGATTTTGTTTCAATGCGAAGAATAAGGACAGAAAATCGGGTGAACTGACATGTGAAGAAGTTGAAAGGAGTGAAATTTTTCTTTTAAGAATGATTCAACATGAAAGTCTTGGAAATATAGATGCAGATGTTGTGCAGAATTTACAAGTGCTGAAAGATGAAAATGGTATGCTGAGGATAAAAACTAAATTGCTTTTGAGTGAAGATACTGAAGATTTCAAATGCCCAATTGTATTACCTAATCATCACTATATAGTTCACAGACTGATTTTTGAGCAACATTGTTTATCATGTCATGCTGGTCTCAAAACACTTCTCGCTATTTTGAGGAAAAAGTTTGGATTTTGAAAGCCAGAAGAACTGTGAAACAAGTCATTTCAAAATGTGTCGTTTGTAAAAGATTCAACCAAAAAACAGTTGAAATGCCTTTTGCACCATTACCAAAAAATCGAATAAAAAATGCTGCCACGTTTGAGGTTACTGGTATGGATTATGCAGGTCCACTTTTCTTGAGAGGTGGCGAGAAGGCATGGATATCATTATTCACCTGTGCTGTTTATAGAGCGGTACATTTTGAACTTGTGACATCACTATCCATAGAGGCCTTTATTCGTGCTCTCAGAAGGTTCATTGCCGGACGAGGCAGAGTCTCCACGATTTATTCTGATAACGGGACAAGTTTTGTGGGTGCTAATAATTTATTGAAGAGAATCGATTGGGAAGAGATTCTGAAATTCTCTTCAGTGAAAAGAATTCGATGGATTTTCAACGTTCCCACAGCGGCATGGTGGGGAGGATGGTGGGACCGATTGGTAAGAATTACGAAAGAGCTCCTGAGGAGGAATTTGGGAAAAGCTAGCGTCACGTATGAAGAATTGATGACGATATTGTGTGATTGTGAAATAATAATCAATTCCAGGCCCTTGACGTATATCTCAAATAATGATGAATTGATCTCTCTCAGTCCTTTGCAGTTTATGCAGAGTATACCAATTAATGAAGTCCCAGACCTTGATACTATAGATAGACAATACTTACTGGGACGACAAAAATATCTACAATCTGTAAGGGAAAATTTGAGAGGGAGATTCAGGAAGGAGTACTTAGCAGAACTGGTTCATTATGGTCACAGAAAGGTGGCCAGAATTCTACCAGGGGACATTGTATTACTGGAAGTGGATAACAAGAAGCGCGTGAATTGGTCTTTAGCAAGAGTCCTCCAAATTTATCCTGGCAAAGATGATGTAGCGAGAGTAGCTAAAGTTAAATTTTCGGGAAGTGAACTAATTCGATCTTTTCCACGGTTGTTCCCCTTAGAAATTTCTGCTCCGGATGAAGAAGAAATACTAAGTTTTGGAGAAAAAGTCGTTCCTCAGAAGAAACAATTCGATTCTGAGGAAGAAATTGACCAGAAACCAAATTCCAATACACAACCCAACGGTAGTAAATTAGAGAAGCAAACTGTCACTACAAGATATGGACGTGTAATGAAAGTGCCCAAACATTTCGATGAGTAGTGTTTTTTATCTATTTCCAATTCCGTGAATTGAAAAAGTGGGAGTATGTTGGAAAACACTCTGTAACCACCCATATATAAAAGTGTAGGTTGGGGTAATTGTTGTGTGGAAATGAGAAATTGTTTTTTAATTTTGCTGACACTTGTCAAGTTTGAATAAAAGTTGTATTTTTGCCCAATAAAGTCACTTTCAATACTGATTTCTCCTATTCTCAAGAACATCTTTGCCGGCGTATCTGATTTGTGGCTTTGCCGTTACCTTTAATTTTCAGGTTTGGTTAGTAGCGCCTGCTGTAGTGTACCTTTTGATTAGCAAAGTGCTGGGTTACTTGCTACTTGGCGCCCATATATTTCTTTTCAGCTAAAGATTAGAGTCTTTTGTTTTACCCACGACTAGCTCCGGCTGAGAAGCCGGTTGCCTTTGCTTTTCTCCTTTTACAGCCAGTGACGGTAACAAAACATCTATATAATTTAATTCTAGTTATTTAGAGGATGAGAATACAATTCCTTTCTAGTTCTCTAGTTTTTTATAAATCTAGTGGTTTCCACTTTAATTGCTAGAATCTGCTGCGAAATATCGCATGCTAAGTTTTGTCTGCCCATATTAAAGGTAAATATGCCACCGCATGAAGATGCAGACGTCGATTTTCAAGATTCTAGTAAATAGGTGAAAGAGAAAGGTTCTTGTTTTACAGCAACCATCGCGATAAATGATTCCCGGAAATTGCTTTGAAGCTGGAGAACGCCTTAAATTAATGTCTTGTTGATTGGTATTTGGCGATAACCTTGGCTTTTTCAGATCTTCATATAATACTTATTTGTTTGGAAATTTCCTCCGATTTAGTCATGTTTTTGTTTGGCTCATGGCACCCTTTTATCAAATCATCTACGCACTGTTATTGCTTAATCCCTCAAACGTCCGGGACGTCATCAATGCATATTAGGTATCCGGGAAGGCTCATCTATATGTATGAAATCAACAAAATCCTATAAATAGCACTCTGAAAGTATTCTATTGACTTGGGTGGGGGGTTGAACCACTTGCTATACCTGTTCGTTTATCAATGAAATGTCAATTCAAGGGGATCCCCCTGCGCATTAGTGGGTAAAATAAGGGGGAGCAGCATTAAACAGTATTTATTCGGATAGTTACAAATATGTTCCCAGCAAGACGCTTTTCGACTGGCTGTCTCGCCTGCTGACATTTAAAGCAGCTGGAAAATTAATTAAGGGTGGCTAAGCGACAACCAAATGATAAACAAAACAAATGAGCGCGCGGCGCCCGCCAAAATGGCGCGTTAACTTAACCCATATTCCCGTGGCCATCTGCCAGGACCCGCCAAGTATTTTTGTGTAAATTAAAAATGTGCCGAAAAATTTATGTCCGGATTACTGCGGCGACACGGACGCGAAATGCGCGCATTAATTAAAAATTCGGCCGCTGCCAAAAAGTGCGTTGTTTGCGTCACAGCGTCTGGCGCCATTTCGCTGCTCTTACGTATTCATAAAAGTAAGCCTTTCTGAATCGCAAATCGGGCCATTTGTTATTCGTATTGGAGAGCGGGTCGTCTTTGCGGCACTGCAACCGCATCACGGCCGCCTGCGACTCGCAACCGACTGAGCTTAAATTGAATATTAGACCAGGCGTGATAGTAAAACACTCTAAGCAAACTTTGTAGTAATTTGAAAGTGTTACAGCCTCACGCCTGTATGACATAAATTGCTTCGAGAAATAAAAGCAAGATGGCAGCTGCACGTGCGAAAAACAAGCAGCAGCGATAAAAAAAATTGTGTGTCCTACGCTCACTAGATGGTTGTCACTCACTGTGCGCTTCTTTTATTAATCTGGAAAGAAAATGCCAATTTAAAACTATTAATACTGTTACACCGCCAATGCCTTAATTTTGAATTAAAATTGTAAGTCCTGAAGGTATAAAAACATAAACATTGGCATTGCTTATCGAGAGTTGCGCAATTGAAGCCTAGATGAATAACACACTAATGAGAATTGTGATCTGTAACCACGTCTAGACCATTTCTGTTTATTTATTTTCCCATTTAAAATTATTTATTATAATTGCAGATATGCGAGCGCCACCACAATGTCATACGGACTTACCTTGAATTTATCTCGCTTAATTATACAACTTGTTTATTTATAACTTTTTTATGGCCTATTCATTTTTTTTATGTATGACAGGTACGAGGCACTAAAATACAAAACGTTTTGAATTGCTCTGCGCTGTCTAAGCCTGAATACAAATTTTGTATGCACTTTGCATACAGCTTCAAAGTTTATGAGATTATTTACTGGGCGAGCATCAAATCTCGAATTGTGGCTTATAAATAAGCAAATAGTTGAAAAATATAAACAACTCCCGAATAAAATGTCACGTTCTTTATGTGAATTTCAAAATATGAGTTAGTTGTGGTGGCGCCATCTTTGAACTGGATCTGGATACATGTAGTCAGAGACGGCCGGTAACTCAATTACCATATTAAACGAGACAACACTTATTTGCTCCCTTATTATTATATTCCAGTTTATTTTTAAAATGTATTGATAAAAACTGTGTTAACATTCACCAAGTACAGTTTTATGCCGAGCTGTATCCATATGGCAACTAATTACTTACATTTATAAGTTTGCATTTTTATTAATATTAAACGTTGTAATGTCAACAGGAAAATACAATTTATATTCATTTCTCGTTGAATAGCAATTTCATTATTTATATTTGTATTAAAATTTAATAATGAAGAATTAATTAATGGTGTTCTTTTATACCGTATGAGAGAGAGTTTTCAGCAAGCCGAAATAGCTCAGTTGGGAGAGCGTTAGACTGAAGATCTAAAGGTCCCCGGTTCAATCCCGGGTTTCGGCAAGCTTTTTATTTTTCATAAAAACTTTTTACTGTAAGAATTTATGCTTGTTTGAAAACCTATTTAGGCCCTATCAGATATACCGAGTGATTCTATATATTTATCTGGGCTAGTAAATACATTTTTCGGTATTATTTTCTCAAATGAAAAGTTTTGTTTGGTCCATTTAAATCTTTTTCAAATACCTCTAATCACCAGGGTTCAGAGCTGTTCCGAGTACAGACAAAAAGTGCTCGAGTGTCGAGTACAAATACTTTACTTAAAATGTAGTGGGGTACCGAGTACAAGTACACAGGGCCGCAGTGGATGTTTCAACGGGCCCCGGCGAGTAACCCCAAATCTACCCATTTCAAAAATGACTTATTTGGCGAACAAACCCAATCAGACAAAAATTATATTTTTTTAAAATAAAATATACATCCTAATAACATATCTCAGATAATACAAACAATATAAAAAACGTGCAACTAGGTATCAAGTAAAAAAAGGAACAATAATATGGTATTAAAATATCAAATTACAAGTAATTCTCTTTTATGCTTTTACATTTATCCGTCAGTTCAAACAATATATTATCATTGTCAATATACGTTAGAACGTCCTTTTCGGAAGACATTAGCATAAAAGCCTCAAATTGATCTTGAGACAAGCAGCTCCTTACTCTATTTAAATAAATTTTAATATGGAAAACGACCTTTCACATGCAACTTGTGAAACAGCAAGGGTTCGTAAATATTTATATGATTTTTCTAGTTCAGGAAATGCTTCAACATATAAATAATATTTTTGTAGAACGTAGTAGCAATAAACTATACATTTTTTGCAGAACTGTTTTCTTCTTTATCATCATCCTGATATTGGTGTACAGAGACCCAAAAAATATATAGGAACCAAATATCAAAACTCCACTAAAACTTTCCTCTACTTTCTACCATTTGAGTGAGTTATAAATTCGCGGCTGAACGATTGGTTGGAGAAAAAACCTCAAGTACATAAAATGTAGGAAATTTTATCTTTTTTCATTTCATATAGGTTCATAAGTTACGAAAAATTGATAGCTTTCGGGTAATTTTAGAAAAAAAGATCGGTTTTTTACACCGTTTTTTACTTCCTTTTACAATAAAGGAAGTATTGGATTCACCCCAAAAAATCCAAATTGAGTTTTCAACAGATCTTCACGTTTTAGAGTCCCCTGATCCTAAAAAACATTTTTTTTTCATTGGTCTGTCTGTGTGTCTGGCTGTGTGTCTGTCTGTCTGTGTGTCTGTCTGTGAACAGAATATGTCAAAAACGGAAAGAGGTATGACGTTGAAACTTCATATATAAGTTTTGTGTACTATGTAGATGCGACAGCAAGCTTTTGAAGAAAATCGCATAACCGGAAGTACGTGTTTACTCTTGTGATTTTTCAGTTTTTTTTTTCAATTTTTTCAAAAACGGCTCTAACGATTTTTTTAAACTTTATATTTTTATTACATTTTTAATGTGTATTGATGTGAAATAGGTGATTTTCCAGTTGAATACTTCTAAAATGGGTATATTATTACATTTTTGAATTCAGCTTAAAATTTTAGAGAACATTTTTGACAAATGCTTAAAAATTTAAAATAAAATTTTTGGCTAATTATAAGATCACTGTAAAAGGAAGTTGTGTGAGTGTATCACACCAGATTTTTCTTAAAAAAATTGTTTTGCATTTCTTATTCGATTGTTAGTTATTTTTCGTAAGTTATGACATACTTTAGGTTAATGTTTTTTATTTTTTTAATATTGACGTTTCAAATTTTAGTTTAAGCATGCTATCATAAAGCATTTTTAGTGCTGATTTGAAACATTTAAAAATATACGAGGTGTTCCGTTTAAAAAAACCAAAGTCGTGCATCACTACGTAAAAATAGGAAGCCATGGTTTCAATTCGTTTACGACAATTTGTAGGTTGTTTACTGGCATTGAAAATAATTTTTTTTTCGATATCTCTATTATTAACGAAGTTATGGGCTGTCCATCGATCTACAAACACCGTGTATGCAGGGTGTATACGAATTCGACCGACAAACTTTGGGTGCAAATTTCTCTCACTAAATACAGCCTAAAAGATTAGACAACCTCGATCCTTATCTGCAAGATAAACTCTGCACAGGTCAAAACACTTCGAAAAAACACTATGAATTTTTCAAGATTTATTTTATTAAATAAAACAAAAATTATAAGAAATCCATTAGCTTGAATATTAAGAATAAAATTTATTATCAGCTATGGCCTATGGCCTTCTTTAAAGAATTCTGAATAATTATAAATGTCATATTTCATATGTACAGTCGCGGAATTAAAAATCCGGACATTTAAAATGATTCAGTGTATATCTTACTTTACTTTACTTATCACGTTACCTGGTGAAATCAGTCAAAGTCAAAATAATTACTCGTATATGACTGCATGCCTCATTGTTTAACTGTCAATTGCTAACCTAGAAACGCAAAGCCTAATTTACATTACCTAAAAATTGCAAAAATCCTCTATAAGACTCGTCCGGATTTTTAATTCCGCGACTGTACCTAATGTCATTAATTAATTAGTATAGTTCGATATTTGAGTAAAATTTCATTCGGCTATTTCAATGCTAGATTAAAAGAAGTCACAAAAGAGGTTCCAACTTTGAAATGAAAGGAGATTAGTTATAAGTATACGAACAATTTAGGTACATACATCTTTAGGCAGTAAATACACCCTCGAAGTTTGTCGGTTGAATTCGTATACACCCTGTATAAACGAAAGTTAAAACCCTGTACTAGAAACTCGAAATGTGGGTGGAAGGTTCAACTTGTTACCTAAGGTAGTCTTAAAAAAGGATTTTTTGAAATTCGACTCGTAAGGGGGTGAAAAGGGGTAAAATGTGTTTTTACGAATTTCTCAATATCTCTTAGGCCCGATGAGATATCGACTTGGTGTTTATTTGCAAAGATTGTCGATGCAAATGCCTAGAAATCTCTATTTCAGGATTTTGCCTTCATCAACCCATGAAGGTGCGAATCTGGATTCGGGGTGAATTAAAGAACCCTTCGTATCTCCTACGTTTATTCAGTTAAACAGTACTTACAGTATTGTTTTACAGCGTGTGCTAGTTTAGCGTATTGAGTGAGGGAGAGGGGTACACTCTAGAATTTATTTAATATTTAGAAGAAAAATCAAACATTTGTAGTCCGTACGAAGAACGAACCTCTTGCTAGTATTATATTGTGATGGAACATGAACGTTTCGGAAGACAAATCTACTTCCGTTATCAACATTAACTAATTAAATTAAAAATCAACAAGAACTTAGCTTATTTTATTGGAGATCTAGCAGAACACGATTAACCTCCCCAATAAATAGCGTGCCACTGACAGGCGACTACTTGTTTACATATTTAAGAATAGATATCCAAATAGTATTTAAATCAACTGAATGTGTGAACTCGCATTCGTCTTTGCTTAGTAAAATATGTGCAGTTTTTTTGATTTGATGTCTAGTTGATATCGATTCTTTAGATAAAATCTTTGTGTTATGCCAATGTATTTTGTGGTTGTTATTCCAAGTGGTTGTTATTCCAAGCATGTTCTGCTACTTTAGATTTGTCAATCTTGTATTTCTTGATCAAATGTTGGTGTTCTTTAACTCTAACTTCTAAAAGTTACTATATAGTTAGTATTCTTGTGAATGTGGGAAATATTATATCGGTGAGATATCAAGGCCAAGACTTAAAGAACACCAAGATTTGATCAAGAAATACAAGATTGGCAAATCTAAAATAGAAAAATAGCAACCACAAAATACATTGGCATAACACAAAGATTTTATCTAAAGAATTGATATCAATTCACGGCGTAAAATCAAAGAAATTGGATATATTTTACTAAGCAAAGACGAATGCGTGTCCACATATTCAGTTGATTTAAATACTAGTTGGCTATCAATTCCTAAAGATATAATCAAGTAGTCGCCTGTCAGTGTCACGCTATTTATTGGGGAGGTTAGTCGTGTTCTGCTAGATCTCCAATAAAAAAGCTAAGTTCTTGTGGATTCTTAAGTTAATTAGTTAATGTGATAACGGAAGTATATTTGTCTTCCAAAACGTTCATGTTTTAACATTTTTCATTTTGTAGAGTGCTGAAATACCCATAAAAACACGATGATTATAAAGTATGCCACCACCTACGTTGAAACGTAGAGTCTTCCATAAATGCGCCAGTAATCACTGACAAACTCGGAGGTGATACAAAACTAGCCGGTGATTCAAATTTTTCTGTGCACTTAGTGTACACATTTGTTTTACCTGTACAATGCAATATCGTGTTTTAATATTTCCAGCAATACGAAGCAGCGTTGACAAATGAATCAGCAGCGCACAGTATAATTAGCCACATGCGCAAGTAGGGGCACAGCAAAGATTTCCAGCAAGAATTTCTAACCGAAGGAGCGAAGCGGCGGCCATAGCAAGGACTCAGCAACAAACGGAAAACTCAGCAATGATTAAAAATGCGACTACCAAATTAGTAGCACCACCTAGCTGCTCATATTTTAACGACTCTAAAATCGGCTCTAAAATCCACGAAATACGAATGCCTAATTAAAATAGGAAACGATAAAGAGAAAGCGTCCATATACTTATCTTCACCTTACAGCTCTGAGACTTAAATTTCGACGCCAAAAAAATCCACAAAATGTGAGGGGTAATTAACACCCACACATTTTCCATAACTCAACCATACAAATCCGTGCTCGCGTGAGTGAGCTAGAACACTATTATTGTCCTCGTAAGTCACTATAGATTAGCCCTAAACTAAGTTAAAGGTTAATACAAAGTAAATAGGCGCGATCAAGTCGGAGACGCCTGCAAAAGATAACGATAACAAAAAGCATCGCCGCAAGTGCGCGGAAATAATTGAATGATGCTTGGCCTAGTCACGCATGACAACGGATTGATAATCTATCTCATTCAACTGAAAATCGTTCAAGACAAGTTTCGCTACCTTAATGATTGTATAAAGTTGAGATTTTCGGACAGGGTCGACCAAAATGCATAAAACGGACGGTAAGTTGAATAGGACAGCTCTTAGGGAAGTAAAATAGCCAGAATAAACATTATAAAATTAGAAAGAGCGAGAAGACCAAAAAAGTGATAAAGAAGAAAAAAACGTTATATGAAAAGTAAAAGTGGCCGAGAGGTGGGAGAGAAATGTGGGACATAGAATAATACGTAGGCGGATGCGAATCTTAGAAGGCAATCGGAGCACTGAAGACAAACATAAGAAAACAAGTATATGTATATTCAATATATGCAAAAAAGCAATGGGAAAACTGTTATAAAAAACTACTAACAAATGACAGTCAACAATTTCGAGATAGAAATGCTGAAGAAAAACTAAAACAATAATAGAGATTGTGACCATTAAGTTGTCTTACTGGGAATTTTTCGCTTGGTAAATTATACGTCGTTGTTCACAAGATGGAGGTTTCTTTTTTCGCTTTGTGCAGTTTAGCAGACAGCGTTGTCAAGGCATATTCGTGGGAAAGACTTTGAGGCCTTTTTAGGGAATCACCACGAGTTCGAAGGGTGAGATGTCTGTGTTGAATTGAGGCCGTGTCCCGTGGGAAGAGTTTGCTGTCTGTTTTGTACCGGAAGAGTTATTTTTGTGGCTGATATGTTTCCATATCACATCGAACCATGCGTGGCGTGAATGATCAATCTGCAGTGTTGAGCTTGATAAAGGAATGAGCTCTGCTTTTTTTATAGCTGACTCTTGAAACATCAAGCTGAGAGGCCTTAACATATGGGGGATGTTTGCGAGGGGTCTTGAAGGAATTTTGGCGATCCTTATATGAAATTAATCCTTTGCTCAGCGTTCAGGACAGTTTGATTTTGGCAGTATCTGGGGGAAGGCTGTATCTGAACGTAGTCGCATGTTCGATGTGTGGTTACGCTGCTCTTTGCGGGGACAACGCAGGTATTTTAGGCCGTAGAATTGGATCGAACTCGACCATATATGTACAACAGAGATTAACATATCGTGTGTTAAAAAAATCATTTAGGGTAGGCCTTGGAAAGAAATATATAAAATATAGTCGTGTATTAACTTAAGTGTGTAGGTGAATGTCAGATTGCATTTTGTTTATGAAAACATTTGTCACTGTGACAGGCAAAAGTTTACACTGCATTAAGTTTATTTGTATGAAGCAAAAAGGAAAATGAGGTGACATCTACATAACAACGAGTGTATTAATCATAACAGTTAATAAAAAATGTTTTATTAAGTGTTTTGTATATTTAATAGAAAATAGTTGAAGATCAAGATGTAATTTAGTTCTCTCTGACTTATGGTAGTTCAATTGCTTCAATGGATAAGTATCAAGTTATGTCAAACTTCAATTTGATTATGGCGTGCTGTGAATGAGTTTTTTTCTTAAACACACGATAGTATGTAGTTTTATATAAATGCATTACGGCGGAAAAGAAACTGCCAAAAATATTAAAATTTACTTAGTGTTTTGGACGTAAGAAAAATATATGACTCTGTACCGAAAAAACATTATGGAGGGCGATGGAAGAAATAATGCAGTACAAGCCTTCTAGTTATACAAATAGTTGGCTTTGCGTTTCCGGCACTCTTTAAAATATACTTGGAATAAACGTTGAAAAAATGGAATGGAAGTCTCAGTGACAGTGAGACACGATTACTTATACACCCTAAGTTTTGCGAATAGCCAGGTTGTCATTGTACATAATGAAGAAGCTAAGAGGAAAATACACTAGAGCCTGACTGGAGACAAATTTAGAAAAAAATGAATACTTATAAACGAAAAAAGGGAATACAGAAACCCTAGAAATAAACAACGATATAACAAAGGGACAGATAAATTCAAATATTTCAGGAATATAATAACAAAAAAGAAAACATACGAAGAAGGAATAAACAAGATTAGGACAAACTAGAACATGTATAAGACAGCTGAACTCAGCAATATGGGAAAACATATTACAGTAATAAAATGAGAATATATTGCTATGGTATTGTGCCCGCAATAGATTCAATTTCATTCATCAATTATGTTTTAAAAATAATTAAATATAGAAATAACAGAATTAATTATGGTTTAATTGTTAAAAATGTTAATATTGGAAAATATAAAAAGTTGTTTAATAAAACGATTAATTATATTTCAAGATAAGAGTTAAATGGCTTTTAGGTGAACAAGATTGACTTAAATTTGGGGCAGCTAGCATTTGAAAAACTAGAACTGAAGAGGAATGTTAACAGATGTTGTGACACTAGCCCCTTCTTATAAGGGTATCAAACTCTATTACCTCGGATAACTCAAAAGTCGGAGATGGTTCGCTCAGATATATGATAGATTAACAAACACACAAAACACCACAGAAATACATTGAAACAATTTATTCCGTTTTAGCTATAGTTACATTTAGCAATTAGTGGAAATTTGTGAACTTAAATTGTATATTACAATAAACTAGATCATTGCTCATAAACCGCCGTTTCGTCTCCCTGGAGGAACCGCAACCGGTGATACACAGGCGGGTAGGGGGTGTTTTCGCCTGGCAGGAGATCTTCGGGGTCGATCGGATGCTTCCTCGCGAATCTATGGGAGCTCGCGCTGCGCCGGCGTTTTGGAAGGTCGTGCTGTCAATTTTGTTATCGTGCTTACTTGGCGCCTGTAAACACGTGAAGAAATTAGGTTAATTATTGTATTTATTACCCTAATTGGACTGCTACAATTTTCACCGGGAGGCCTCGACGGCCGATGAAACGGGAGTGCGTTTTTAGCGGACTGCGGGAAATCCGGGTTCCCTCGCTGCAGGATAGCCTCACTAGCCGTGGGAGTTTTTGTGCCTTGGAGATGTTATTTTCTCCGTGAACATGCCAAGTACGTAGCTAACTGTAATCTGAATAATTAGTAATAGTTTGCCTGCTTGCACAAATTTACAATTCGAGTGCGAGCTTTAAGTGATTTGAATTGAAAGAATTCGAGCCGAAACTCGAATGTTTCGACAATCGCCTGCGGGGCGAGCAAAATTAGCCTCGAGGCGGCTTAGAACGGGCTTGCCTTCAGGGGACTGCTAAGTCTAATTAACGCCGGGATTATTTATAAGGGAATACTTTGATCTGGCTAGGTGGGTCTTCTAACGAAGGCTTCCACTTCTAGCGAGCTTCAGGTTTATTTACAGGAAAGTTTTAAGTACACGAGGTGGCTCTTCTGACGAAGGCTTCCACTTCTAGCGAGCTTCAGGTTTATTAACAGGAAAGTTTTAAGTACGCGAGGTGGGTCTTCTGACGAAGGCTTCCACTTCTAGCGAGCTCCAGGTTTATTAACAGGAAAGTTTTAAGTAAGCGAGGTGGGTCTTCTGACGAAGGCTTCCCACTTCTAGAGAACTCCAGGTTTAATAACAGGAAAGTTTTGAGTAAGCGAGGTGGGTCTTCTGACGAAGGCTTCCACTTCTAGCAAACTCCACATCTGGTCTTCTAGCGAATATCGGAAGGGAATCGGGAATTCGAGGCAGAAGAATAAGTAAGAATTATTTCGAAATGGGTTCTGTACTTGCTTTTATACGGCTAGCTTGTTTCCTAAGAGGGGGCGTACCAGCGCGCGGCTCATTCTCGCGTTCTCCTGGGGCTCGGGACAGTGCATCAGCCACGTGGTTTAAGGCTCCAGTACGATACTCGACTTCAAAGTCGTACTGATGGAGCTCCAGTCCCCACCTAGCTAGACGGGCTGACGGGTTGGGCAGGTTCCGTAGCCATTTCAGGCTACGGTGGTCGGTCACCACTTTGAAGTGGTAGTTTTCCAGGTAGCCCTTGAATTTCTTTATTGCAAAGAGGACAGCCAGGCATTCTAACTCGGTCGCCAAATACTTTGTTTCGGCTTCGGTCAGTGATCTGCTGGCGTAGGCGATGACTCTTTCTTGCTTTTCCAACACCTGGGTGAGGACGGCTCCCAGTCCCGTGGTGCTGGCGTCCGTCTGGAGGAGGAAAGGGGACGGAGAAATCGGAGCAGGCAAGAATCGGGGCTGAAGTTAGGGCTTTCTTCAGCCCTTCCAGGGCTTCTTGTTGTTTCTCCGTCCATCTGAACTTAGTACCTTTTCGGAGTAGCTCCTTCAGGGGGGATGCTATTTGGGCGAACCCGGGAATAAATTTTCTGTACCAGGAGGCCATACCTAAGAAGCGCCTTACAGCCTTTGGCGTCTGAGGGCTGTCCATCTTCAGGATCGCCTCCACCTTCTCGGGATCTGTCTGTATTCCGTCTTGGTTGATGACATGCCCCAAGTATTTTAATTCCGGCTGACAGAAATTGCACTTCTCCGGGTGGAGTTGAAGGCCGGCGGACCGTAGTCTCTGGAAAACCTCCCGGAGGTATCGTAGATGGTTCTGGAACGTCCGACTAACGACGATGATGTCGTCCAGGTAGCAAAAGGCGTGGGGTTCGAGCTCGGAACCAATAACCTTGTCCAGGAACCTCTGGAACGTGGCCGATGCCACGTGAAGGCCGAACGGTAGGACCTTGAACTGATAGAATCCCCTACCAGGGACGGTAGAGGCTGATATGGGGCGGCTTTCCATGGCAAGCGGGATTTGCCAATACCCATGCTTCAGGTCGAGGGTACTTATATAACGGGCCCCACGAAGCTTGTTAAGAATTCCATCGATGAAGGGTAGAGGGTAGGGGTCGGTGCAGGTGGCTTCGTTCACCTTCCTAAAATTAATGCAGAAGCGGTACCGGCCTGAGGGCTTCTTCACCAGGACTACCGGAGAGCTAAACGAGCTATTGGAGGGTTCGATGATTCCGTCCGCTAACATCTTATCCACCTCCTCGTCGATGATGGTTTGCATTGCTGGGTTTCGCGGGTAGTATCTTTGCTTGATGAGCCCCATGCCTTCTTTCAGGGTAATTTGGTGTTCCACCAGAGTCGTGGGTTCGCTGGCTGTGGGGAATTTCTCCAATTCTTCTTTCAGGAATTCGCCTAACTGTTCGGCCTGGAGGCGGACAAGGGTTTAATGCTTGCTGTTTCTTCGGGGTCCCATCGTGTATTCAGGGTGACTTCTGATAGACCTAGCGTTATAACCTGGGAGGCGGGGCGTATGACGGCCTGGTACCTAGTAAGGAAGTCGAGACCTAAAATTACATCGCTGGAGAGTGTGTCCACGACGCGGGCCTGTAGCAAATATGGGTCCTCTTGGATGAAAATGGTGAGTTCATACTGCCCCTGGGTGGTGATTATCTGGCCGTCCGCCAGCTGGACACGGGCTGGACTATGTTGCTTGCCGACAACCCCTTGTTGTCTCAGGAACCTCTGAAGGACCTTTCCGATGTATGACTTAGCAGCGCCTGTGTCGATTAAGGCGTTGAATGGTCTTCCCTTAATGACTATTGGTAAGAACAACCGGGCATTCAAGGTGGATACTTGTGACGAGGGGTTCGGTGCCTGGCCGTAGAAGTTTCGGACCCGTTGAAGTCATTTGGACTACTCAGGGTGTTGGAGTCGACGGGTAGAGGCGCTGGCTTTCAGGTGTCGAGGATGCCTCACAGGTCTCGACGGCCGGAAGCGTTTCCCGGTCTCCTACAGGGGCAATCCCTCGTTAGGGTACCTGTTTTGCCGCACCAGGAGCAGAAGAGTTTTGAAGGTCTCTGGCATTGGAACCTTTGGTGGCCTCGCTGTCCACATTTCCAGCAGTTTTCGGTGCGGTTATATGCGGTGCTGGTTGAGTGGGTCGGAGACTTGGAGGCCGGTGCCACGCGTTGATTGTCCTCTGGGGTTTGTAAAGATGACACGGTGGGTGCCTTAAATCCCTGGGCAAACGTGACCTTAGGTTTTCCTGGTTTATACGCTGTCTCCGCTATATAGGCCTGATTTGCCGTCGGAGGTGGCTGGAAGGAGGCTTGCTCCAGCTTAAGAGCTTCGAACTCTTCCGCCATCTGTACCAACTCGTCCAGCCTACAAAAATCCTTTCTACGTACATATAGCTTGTACTCCTGGCGGAGGTTTTTATAGATGCGTTCCAGCTGCTCTGGTTCCCTGGTAATTCCAAACCGGCGTAGCAGCGTCTGGAGGGCGGTGACGAAGTCGGCCACGGACTCCTTCTGGCCCTGGGTTCGGTTCCTAATTTCTTCGGCCATCCGGAATTGGAACCGCGGAGGTAAGTACTGATTATGGAAAACAACTACAAAACTATTCCAATTTCTCCATCTCTGCTTATTATTCCTGACCCATAGTAGTGCTTTTCCTTTGAACAGCTCGGACAAGGCGGTGAGGACTTCCCGCTCCCGGAACTGGTAGCATGCCGAAAGTTCCTCAATTCTTTCTAGAAAAGAAATGGGGTCGGTGGTACCGTCGAATTTTAGGCCCCATTTTCGGATGCTGTTGCAAATTTGAGCATTATTAAGTCGAGACGGATCTGGACCTTGTTCTACTTCTTGCTCTTCCTGGTGGTCGTCCTCGTCGACTTCTTCTTGGCGTTCACTTCGTACATCCTCTTGTGTATCCCCATCGTCTTGATCTCCTTTTAAATGCCGAGATATTCTCTGGATTAATTGTTCTACAGTACGTTCTGTTTCTAGCCCTACTGCGGCTGCGAGCCCTCGAAGGTCTTCTACTCGAAGATTTTAGATCCAACCTACTTTAACTCAAGGAGGGGCTAACGGTGTGCCATCGCCATTATCCTGATCCACCATCTTGGATATCCTGGGTGTGAGGTTCGTATAGAAAATTCTGTAAAATTCTGGAACAACCGTGCGTTGGAATTATTGTGAAGTGATTCTATTTATTGACTTTGCACCTATGCGCGGCTACATAAAACTATCAAGTCAAACGCATAAAAAACATATCACGTTTTGCTACCGTGCTAGTTTAACTAAGTTAAGAAACCCCTTCATGGTCTTTGCTTATTGAATGTTCCTAGTTCCGACACTATACACACAGTGACATCACTTAGGGAATTGCTAATTATATTATATCTGTAAATGTGGAATTGCAATTTAAGCCATGGCTTCATATTTTTACGTAGTGATACACGACTTTTTTTAAGTGGTTTTTAAGTGAAACACCTTGTATATTTTTAAATATTTGAAATCAGTGCTAAAAATGCTGATAGAATACTTAACTAACACTTTGGAACTCATTATTTTTAAAATTAAAATGTTTTATCTACCTGAAGTAGGCCATGACATATACAAAACTAACAAGAAATGCAAAACAAATTCCAGTTGCCTCTAAAAAATGTTCATGGCCGAAGTGTTGCACCAAACAATAATTGAAAACTATGTTTTTTAATGAAACAATATAAGTTTCATCAAATGGTTGTTTTTCCAAATATGTACGATATTCGCCATTTCGTTTAAAAGTAGAGTTTAAAAAATAAAAAATACGGACAACATAATTCAACAATACTATTCTTCCATTTAAAAAAAAACAAGGTGTTCACTTTTTTAGTATTTTTGGTGCCTTTATTCGCTTATGAAGAACTTTTAGAGCTAAGTAAAATTTGTTTTGAATTGCTTGTTAGATTGTCAATGATTTTGTGTAAATTATGGCCTACTTTAGGTACTTGGAGTATAAACGAGAGATAGATAACTGTTTTGGGAAGAATATTATTTCTTCTGTACCTATAATTATTATTGTTTACAGCTTTTCTTGGTTTAGGGCATTGGGTGATGAGGGACAGTAAACTTCATTTAAGATTTAGAAAAAAGTTTGTAGCTCGTACAAAAAACGGGTGTTTTTCTAGTGGTTATACAAACATTGTTTGTGTTTTAAATACCGTTTAAACAAATTCTTTCTGATCTGTTCTTTCACATATTTTACACCTTGTCTTCTTATGTTCTTAAGATGTTCTGTTAGAAATAAGATTCGTCTTCTCTAACTTAACTCCTATATTGCCCTACATCATCGGAAGAGCTCAAATTCGAGAGTTTCGTCACAGGGATTATACGACATCTTTTCTACTTTAAGTTTGTAAAAATGTAAGTCTACGATTGAATATCATCGGAGGCAATGGGTCTCCTTGTAAGACTTTTTACCTCCTTTAATGTATAAATCATACCATAACTCATAACAGATAGTACCTATTTTTTCTGAATAGTTCCTTTGCGTTTTTAGCCAGGGGTGTACAAGTGCACCTTTAATCACTGCCTTTGTTGTTTACAAGTTTACATAATCCGCTACTTTGGAGTTTTGTGTCAGTTTGTGAAAACTACTGTATCATGCACTGAAACCCCAGCAAGAACAAGATTTTACAATCGGAATTTTTTTTGTTCGAAGGTTCTTCGAATTATATGATCCATCAAAGCAAACCACAAATTATTGAAGGGTGACATGTATGCAGTACGAGAAAACATCCTGCAGATTGTAATGCATGATTTTATACCTCGTTCCATTTGTATGTTTACAGGAGGGCAATCCAAAAAGAAGAATTCGTTTGTTGAGTACCATCTTCCATTAATACAATTTTTATATTTTGTAAATATTAATAGCCCATATTTTTCTTCTTACAAATACATTTTAGAATGATAATAGACATCAAACAGTTTTAAATGGTAAGAGATATTTGTTTATTTAAATTAGAAGAAATATGCACCATCTGTAGTGGTACCATGATCCAGATTCAAATCTTATTAGAATTTTGGTTTTATTTACTTATAGGAAAGTACTTACTACATGTTGAAAAACCTGAAATATTGAGTTGTCGTTTTGTTTATATAGTTTAATTATTATTAGTAAGACTGAGCTGGACCCAAGCAACACAAATTGCTAAAAATAGGAAGGAATGGAGAGATTATTACTTCTACACACATGGTAGAAGAGGTTGAAGATAAGTAAGTATTATTAGTAAAAGTGCAAAGCAGTTTTGATATTATTTGGGCATATTTCAGGCAGATTTTGAGTAAACCATGCGATATTCGCATGGTTATAGAATTTTAAAGTGTCGAGACGGTTAATGGGTAGCAAGACTGCCTGTTGTCATTAATTTGTATTATTTTCTCTCTTTTCAACAATAAAATGTTTGATAGGTTTATTATTACAATTTGTGTATTCAAAAATAATAATTATTTTTAAAATAATTAACAAGGAAATGCATTGGAAGATTAAATGTGCTAAAAGTAGTTGTAGTTGTCAACAATTAGTTCAAATATCTCACAGTAGATACTTCGATTTGACGACTAAAACATCTAATTCATACACGTGCGGTGGTAATATTCAAACACGTGTCTGCTGTAATTATGTTTTAAGTCGCTATAGGTGCATGATTTTTACCATATCGACAGATTTTTAAACAATGGACGTCGTAGACCAGGAAGCAGCACCAGAAGAAGTCTCCTCTAAGCATCCAACCAAAAAAGTGAGGTTATTTTCTGCCAAGGAGTTCCGCAGCAAGCTAAATACGTCTGAAAAGCAGTCAGGTGCGTACATTAATTATAGTGCATAATGTTACTAACGTTGGCTTCTTGCAGCCCTGCAGCAGTTTGCGGATATTTGCAACAGCAATCAAGATCACAACTATGTCATCGAATACTTGGAAAATGGAGGAAACTGCCTGGAATTGTTCCACTTCCTGGAGACGGGCTCCGAAGTTCCCCCATCGCTAGTATTGGAAGTTGTCAACCAAATACTGCTGCAAATAGTTTCAAATTACGCCCAGTACCAAGCGTCTGCCAATGAGGCCTGTTCGTACTTTCTGAACAGCCACATCGCACTAGTAAACAAGATGCTAAGCTTAGGCGCCACAGGTCGTGAGCGGAAGGTTGTGCTGAAGCTTTTGACGACCATCGTGGCCTTTTCAAAGAAGCTGGCAAAGGAAATACTGCTTCACGTCAACTTCAACCCAACGAACTTGCAGGTGCTTTCTAAGCAAACCGGAGAGAAGGAAAGCGTGCGGAATGCGTTAATTCACTTCCTGATGGCATTTTTGGTCGAAGGGGAATACCCTACGATATCGATCTTGCTGGAAAAGAAGGGACTACTGCCCAGTATTATCAACGGATTGCAGTACGATTCTGCCGATACTGTTTGTATGGTTATGGTGACTTTGAAAACGCACATTCTGGAAAATTCCTTTGTTTCCAAGACTCAAAAGATGAACACTTTTAGTACACCAATTGTCAAAGATATAGTGAACCTGTACAATTGGAAGGGGCCAGAAAACTTCAATCCTAAAAAAAAGCTACAAACTCCTGTGGTAAGTGTTGTGTAATGCAATAATAAACATTTTTAGTCGCGTTTTTCCGAAGTGCTTCATGAGTACACTGTATAAATGAGGGCATGGCTCAGTAACCGTTACAATTTTAACTTTCAGATTGACGAGTATGACAAGGCACGTGTAAACGAGTCTGTACATGACCTCCTATTGATACTTTGCACCTCTCACAAGTTTGGTGTGATATTTAGAGATCGTCAGTTGGGCTTGAGCAGGAAGACACATAACAGTTTAATGTACACCGTTTTGGACAGCTTGGAGAGACCCTGGGAGCATTCCTATGCTGGGGAGTTGGTGACCAAAACCTGTGCGGCATGCCCGGACCTCGTCAAGACTATGTGGCTGAACTTGAAGACTTTTCTGGAACCGAGGGCCACAACCCGGTGGTTAAAAGCCGTTCAGTACGCCGTAGCTTTGGTGAAGGCATTAGAGCCTGCTGCAATTGATTTCTGTGCTAGAGATTTGAATGCCTACCAGGTAAGACCACTAACTAAGGTTATTTAGTACTGTAATATTGTTTTACCTTTATACTGCAATAAAAATTATAAAGATAGTTCAAAGGGAAAGTAGCGAAAACGGTAGTTAGCACGACGGGTGCTTCTCATTTTTTTGAGAGTTAGTATTGGCAGGTAAAATGAAAATTGTTACGAAAAACGTGGCGTATTCGTGGTCGCTTAACCTTTAATAATTTTTTATTGCTCTGTATTTAAAGAAAAAACTGAATACGATTAATCAAACCAGTCGGGA
This sequence comes from Agriotes lineatus, assembly GCA_940337035.1. NCBI lineage: Eukaryota > Metazoa > Arthropoda > Insecta > Coleoptera > Elateridae > Agriotes > Agriotes lineatus. The sequence goes on from CALNHX010009502.1 coordinate 32,562, forward strand.
AAGGAATATAAGGGGCTATCAATGAATGGTGCTGGAAAATAGGCCCGTGTAACTATCCCAGTAGCAAATATTCATATTCCCTTAAAAATTGCAGACTGGAGCTTAACTTTTATAAGTGCCGTGAGACATGCAACACCACTCAGCTGTACTGCCGGCTTTTCTAGTATAATAATTATTAAAAAAACCAATAAGAGAATGTGTTTTTTACGAATTCCTGGCTATCTCTTAGACCTGATGCGATATAAACTTGGTTTTTGCTTACAAAGCTTACTCATGCAAATGCCTAAAAGCTTAATTCAGGATATTGCTCTACAGTACATCTAAAGGTGCGAATTTGGATTTGGGGTAAATTATGGAACCCTTTGTATCTTTGTGTTTGAAGATTTTTTTTAAATTTTACCTTTGAAGGGTGAAAAGCTTTTTGTTAAAGCTCTAAATCCCGCTTCTAGCACATGACATACTACAAACTGCAGCTGTAACAACGCCGATCTGTATAAATTGTTGTGCTTCTGGCGGGGCAATGCTCAACTTGCCTCGGATTCGGATCACAAAGTAGGAGCGCGCCTTTTGTGCTTGCGCCCTACTGTGAATGGTCCGAGCCCGATTCCAATTGCTAAGGCTGCGGAAAAAATCTTGCCCCCACGGGATTCGAACCAAGGACTTGCGCAATGCAAGGCTAGCACTTTCCCAACTGCACTGTCCAGCTTCTTACCCACGGCTTTAAATCTTTTTATTATTGTTTTTCATTTAATTCTGCCTTTAGTTTTCTTTTGTCACTCCTCCACTTCCATAAAATACCAAAAAAAGGAGACAGGAAAGTGTGCGATAACTGAAGAGCTATAACGATCTTAAACGCTACAAGCAAAATCTTAACTAGAATAATAGTAGAAAGAATAAAAGGGGGATTGATGGTCAACTCAGAGCAAACCAAGCTGGACAGACCACATAGTTATACTAAGAAAAATTATAGAGGAAGCAAATGAATGGCAAAAGAACATCTATGTAGGATTTGTGGATTTTAAGAAAGCCTTTGATAAGGTGGACAGAACTAAAATGTGGCAAATTATCGCTGATCTCCAAAGTATGTGTGCCTAATTAAAGTGCTATACAAAAACTAGAACGCAATATCGGAAAAGTTAATTATAGAAAATGGGGTTGACAGGGTTGTATTTTATCACCCCTGCTCTTTCTCATTGTTATTGATTGGGTAATGCGACAAGTTGCAGATAACGAAGAAGGTTTACAGTGGAGATTTGGCCAAAAACTTGAGGATTTGGAATATGCCGATGATGTATGCTTGATTACAGAAAATAGAAATCAATTACAAAAATAGATTACTCTGTTAAACACAGTACGTAAGACAATTGGATTGCAAATTAACACCAGTAAAACGAAAATACTAAAAACAAACCTGAACAGAATTGCCTGGAGGCTGGATCAGGTTTCTGTTACTTGCACTGGTTCTTTGTCCCTAATATTTAAGCACAGGAATGAGACTGCATTCCTGTTTTAAGACAGTTTAGTCAATGTCACTCAAAGGGGCGATAATTCGATAACTACTCGAAGTGCAGCTTCACACTTCATTAGTTAGGCTTGGAAAAGTAGTATCAATGTAAATGAATCAAATAGTAAAAGTCGATTGATTTTATTACAAAAATAAATGGGCTATTATACAAATATAACTGCTTAGATACTAAATAACAACATTTCAAAGTGCAAAGTATAGTTCATTGGAACGATTCTAATATTTCAAAATAACTAGTCAGCAGTAAGCAATTATGGTTCCGCATTATTTGCAAGTTCGTGTGATGAACTCGAAGTTCCAGGTTCTAAGACTTAAGAATAAATAAAGCTCAGAATGCATTTAATATGTTGCGAAAGATATGGAATTCAAATGAAGTATCAAAAAACATGAAACAGAATTTTTAATACAATTATTATGAGCAATGAACTGTATACACTACTGAAAAGCGCAAACCGGCGGCGAAAGTCGTCGAATTGCGAACCAATCTGCTAGAACAGCTCCTCCGCTGCAGAAGGGACTCCTTTCCTTTTCTAACATTAGCGTTCTTACGGCAGTTGTGCGTTCCCTGGGCAATTTGTCAGTTATATTCACTTAATTATTTGTAAAATTTTAAAATGGTTCAGCACTGTTGTGCCTGTGGTTGTACCAATGTATGGAAGCCAGGGAAAACCATCAAATTCCACAAGTAAGTGAAAATATCTACTGTATAAGAACTAATACGAAGTAAAGGTTTTAATAAATTCCGTAGGCAGATTAATTTAATTCTTGAAATGCGCATCTTTTTATCTAATCATTTACTGTTTTCATTTAATTTTTGTTTCTAGGCAGAGGTGCACAAATATTGTTGTATTAGACTATCTACCTTAATAGTTTTTAAATTACGTTATAGAATTTAGTATAACGCACCGGCGCTGGTTTATTTAAAAAGTGATCAATTCTTCGAAGTTCATGACGATTGTGTAATTATTTCATTTTTTGCAACCAAACGTTTTTTTGCCGCCGTTAGTATTTCACGGTTGTTGTTATTAGTATACTTACGTAGGCAAATATACAACATAAAAAAACAGGAACTATGCAGATATTTTACAAAAAAAATATGCACATTTTACGGAAATATGCAAAAAAGGGTAGTTATGAAGTAATAGGAAGAGTAAATAAAATTAATGCTTTTAATTGAATAATAATAATTACATTTATCTACTTTGCGTTCGTACTGAGGCTATTACGATACGCGTTTGCGTATCGTAATAGACACAAAGCGATGCTATAATAAAAATACTAAAAATGTTCATTTTTTTCTTAAAAAAGTGGCAAAGTAGATAAATACTGTATGATACCTTGTTTGTAAGGCATTTTGTAGCACTTACTCCTTTAGGGCACTCCTCGCTTTGCTCGTCGTACCCTAAATCCGTGCGTGCTACAAAATGCTTCTTATAAAACTCGTATCATAATATACTATTATGAATTAGTTATATAACCAGTAAATGACTAAATGCGTTTCAAAGTTTACAATTAAAAATGCGTGCCTCTTAGCCGAGTACACATATTACAAGTTTCAGTTTGCATGTTTCGCATATTTATACGTTATACGTTTATACTTTATACGTTTATACTTTCTGGATTTTGCATATTTGGTTATATTTAGCAAAATAATTAGTAATGTATGAACTTTTTGAGATTTTATTATATAATTTAAAATTTTTGTGTGCAACTGAGATATAGTATATTGTGTATCGAGTAGGAAAAGCCTAACATTCCCGGGCGATGTGAATATTGCTGGGCGAGGCGCCAGCCGAGCCCAGCAACACAGAGTCGGGGAATGTTGCTTTTCCTACGAGGTACACATACTATTTTTCCGCCGATCGTTAAAAAACAGACTGAAAACATTGAAATTCTAAAAATTATTTTACGAAGAAAAGAATAAGCGATGCCTTGAAAATAATGAACGTCGGTATAAATGGAGAAGTATCAACATTGTAGTTGTCAGACGACGCCATTTGCCGCTTTTTAATAAACATGTCAAGTGAAGACGAATCTATCCCGAGAACTCCACCAGAAATTGCGGAAGCAGTAAGTACTGCTACTTTAAATCTGCTTCCGAAGAAATCGAGGGAGAAATACGAGCAAGCGTACCGGCGTTTTATGGATTTTCGAATGGAAAAAAAAGCGAGTTCCTTTTCGGAAAATGTTGTGATGGCATATTTCTTGGAGCTGTGTTCGAGAATGAAATCGTCAACTTTGTGGTCAAATTACTCAATGCTAAGGTCAACCCTCGGAATTAAGCACGATGTTGATATATCGAAATTCGCAAAACTTCGTTCTTTATTGAAAAGACAAAGTGAAGGATACAGGCCTAAGAAGTCCAAGATTTTAAGTAAAGCTGAAATCGATAAGTTTATTTTAGACGCTTCAGATACGGAATATCTAATGATTAAAGTAAGTTACAAAATTAAATGTTCATTCTGATAGCACACATCGATCTACTTTTTAGGTTGCTTTAATATTTGGCATTTCCGGTGCCTGTAGAATGGACGAATTAGTTAAGATGGCTTTACCAGATATAGAAGACCTACATTCCAAGCTTTTAGTACATATACCTGACTCGAAAACCAAGAAACCACGGTCATTTGTTGTTAATGACAGGTACTTAAATCTTTACCGCAAGTATGTTGCATTACATAGATATTTAGTTCTTTTCTTGCACTAAAAAAATGATTTGTCATTTTGACAGATATGTCATAATTTATTATCGCTTGCTTCATTTTTGCATTTAAAATATTTCTTGGTTTTCTTTTTTTATCCGATTTTATTGATGATGATGATTCCATGTTAAAAAAAAATTGTCAAGAGTGCAAATTAAGAAACTTTGACATTCAAGATTGATACATAACCATAATTTTGAAAAAGTTCTACCAACACGTGGTATAAAAATTTCCTAGCGTTTTAATCACATATTTACCAACGTTGTAACACTTTGACAGTTATTATAGAAAAAAAACGTACTTTATATACTGTTATGATACATGAGGCAGTGTAATAAATTTCAATAAAGAAATATTTGAAACAAATAAGCTTGGAAGAATGAGATAATTAAAGCTTGATGGGTGTTAAATTTCAAACATTATTAATAAATTTAATTGAGACAATGAGAGAAGAGATTTTGATATTGATTGAATATGTTAATTTAATAGTTACAGAAAAATTTAATAAAATACAAGCCAAGGTAACGATTGACAAATGTGTTATAATGATAATGTGAATTGTTAAATTGTAAATAATGGATAATTTAAAATATGTAAGGCTGCAGTAAGAATAGTATCCAACAAGAACAAGTTTTTGTTTAAGGTTAGTTACATAAATAAACTCAAAGAAAAATGTATAAGATATTTTGAAACGTGATATTTATTAAATAAAAATGGAAATTAGTGCAGAATTTGTATAGTTGTTTGGTTGATATACAAATGGGGTTACTATTAAGAAATTTACGAGGTATTAAAGAAGGAGTCTAAATATTAATATTAAAAAATACTCACAATCGGTGAAGAGATTGTTAAGTGCTGCGAATTACATTAAAGGAACTAGAGAACGACAAAATTGGATGGAATTGGATTTACTGACTGGCGTGTCGCACAATTACATGTTTATATTTCACATTTGTGGTTGCATCGAGGTAAGGAGATTCAGCTAGAGCGGGATTTGAGGTAGTACTACCAGAGTTGGACAACATTGGAGCAGATTGCAGAGTGCTGAAGGATATCTAAATAAGAAACAAGATAAGAGCTGTTGCAGTTAGAAACTTGAAACTTACCAGGTTTTGTTGAAGTTGAAGCTGCCATTTTCCTAAGGTGCTTCATCTCCATAGCATTTATTTTAATCTTGTCCTTTTTTGTAAGTGTCCATGATTCACTAGCATAGGTTATTATTGGAAGTGTTATAGTATAATATATTTTCTTTTTTATCTCTAAATCTATGTCCTTGTGGCCTAGTATTGTTTTATTTATAGTGTAGTAGATTCTTCATGATTTGTTCGCTGTGTTTGCCAACTCAGCATCAATTTTCCCGTCTTCTGTTATTATACTTCCAAGGAATTCAAACGTCGTTACTTTCTCCAGTTTCTTGTTCTTACATTTTATGTCCTTATTGTTTTGGTCTTCTTTTTGTTTCTCATTTACTATCATGATTTTGGTTTTGTTTATGTTTACTTCTATTTTCATATTTTCTATTTCAGTCGTCCATGCGTTCACCAGTTTCTGCATTTTACTCCTGGTATTTGAGATTAGTATCACGTCGTGTGCATACAGTAGACTGTTTAGTTTTATTACTTTTAAGTTTTTATATCCAATTATCTTGTCCATAATAATTATGAATAATAGAGGGCTTAAGCTCTCACCCTGCTTGATGCCTTTCTTCATTTTAAACTCCTCCGATCTCTGCCCCTCCAATTGTACCTTTGCCTTAACTGTTCTATAAGTACTTCTTATTGCTCCTATCAGATTCTTATCCACTTTCAGTTCCTTTAAAGTCCTCCATATTTCCCTTCTGTCTACTGTATCGAACGCAGACTTCAGATCTACGAATGTTAGATACAATTCTTCTCCTTCTTCTATTTTCCTTTCGATTATGTTTGTGATTATATATATATTATCGCCTGTTTGTCTATTCGGTCTGAAAGCAGCCTGTTCTTCTTCTAATATTGGTTGTATCTGATTTCTTAATCTTTTCTCTAAGATTTTTGTGTATATTTTAAAACTAGTTTGGGCTAAACATATTGGCCTGTAGTTTTCGCACTGTGACTGCAATCTTTTCTCGTGAATGGGTACTATTAGGTTGTTTTCCCAGTCCCTCGGTATTTTCTGCTCTTCCCATACTTGTCTACAGATTTTCCAAAACCATTCTGTTCCTCTTTGGCCCATCCATTTTAACATCTCTGGGGATAAGTCGTCTTCCCCATTGGCTTTACCTATTTTTATTTTTTGGATTGCGTCTTCTACTTCTTCCCTCTTGATTGTTTCTTCCACATTTATTCGTTGTATTACATTTTCTTCCAGTTCTACAGTCGTATTGAACATATTTTCATAGTAATTTTTCCATGTTTCTAGGACTTCCTTTGTGTCGGTTTGCAATTGTCCCTACTTATTTTTGATTGCTCTTGTGTCCTTCCTTTTATCTCCTCTTAATCTCTTTATTCTCCTCCAAAACTCGGTATTCATTTTGTGTAGCTCTGTTATCTCTTCACCCATCCTCCTCCAGGAATTCCTTTTTTCTACCTTAATTGTTTCTTTCACTATGTTTCTCCTTTTTTTGTATTCCTCCTTATCCACCATTTCTTTTGTTTGGATTTATCTTTTCCATGCTGTCTTCTTTTCCTTTACAATTTTTCTTATTTCTTCTGTCCACCAGCTTGTCATTTTCATGTGTTTATTTTGTTTTCGTGTCCCCCATGTCTTTTCCGCTGCTTTCTTCAGTGTTTCTTTGAAGGTTGTTTATCTTTCCTCTATTGTCCATGTAGCTTGGGGGTTTTCCTTTCTTTGTAGTTCTTTGTCTATATCTTTCTGGTATTTTTCTCTTCTTTCTGCGTTTTTGAGCTTGTTTACTGCCAGCTTACTATAGTTTCTTCCTTCTTGTTTATTGGTTAGTCTGGCGTGGTATTTTGTTGTTACTAACCTGTGTTGTGTGCCAATTTCCGCTTCTTTCTTTGTTTCCGTTATTTGTTTTTTTTCTGCTAAGTCTTGTGTGTACGTTATGTAGTCTATTATACTTTTGGCTCCGCGTTCTTCTGCAACCCTCTAAGGGTTGATTCCATAGCGTGTTTCCTATTAAAAGTCGATCATTTGTAGTCCATTTCTATTTTGGATGTTTTCTCTTGTGGCATCCCATACATCTCATTCCTCTGTTGGAAAAGTCCAACCCTACTATTCCAGTCCCCCATTATTATTGTTTTCTGATTCTCTTCTTTCATTTCATCTTGCAGTTGTTCTAGGTTCGCGTAGAAGTCTGCCATTTCCTCCCTCTACCGGTGCATAGATCTGGATGATGTTTACTGTTTCATTAAGTTTTATAGTTATTGCTACTATTCGAGGGTTTATGGTCCTGACCTCAATTATTCTTTTGTTTATTTCCTCGGTGGTTATTATTACTACACCTTCCTTTGCTCTTTGTTCCGGTGCCACTCTTGAGTAATGCAGTGTATAGTTATTTGTTAATCGTGTGCTTCCCTTACCTTTCTTCATTGTTTCGCTAATCCCAAGTATTTGTATATTGTTTTTGTCCATTTCTTCCTTTAATTCTATTTCTTTCCCTGATAGTGTTCCTATATTCCATATTCCTATGCCTATCCATTCACTTGGAATTTCTTTTCCTTTATTGTTACTTGTATTATTTTTATTCATGTCCTTATTCATGCCTTGTTCCGTTGCCTGTGTCCTTGTATTAACTTTTGTTCTGGTTACTTTCTTTTTGAGTTTTTTGGAATTTCACTCGTGCCTCGGCCTCCAGTCTTTTCTTTTGGTGTTTCTTCCTTTCCGCTTTCTAATTTGTGTACTGTTTCTATTACCTCCAGTTGTTCTAAGTAGTAGTCCTCTCCATTAATTATTAGTTTGTTATATCTCAAAAGTACATGGTGATCTTGTGTTCTTATTTTATTTCTGTGTTTAATCAATTGTTTTCTGATTTCCTGCGTTGCTTTGGACTAGTCTTCCTCTATGTATATGTTCTTTCCTCTCAGGTTTTTAGTTCCTTTCAATATTTCCATCTTCTTTGCCCATTTTCCACATTCCACTTGTATCGGTCTAGTTTTTCCTGTTCGGTAATTACCCAATCTTCTTGTTTCTACTATCTCTTTTTCCATTTCAATTATACCCGTGTTCCTAATGACCACCCTTATTTTTTCTTTGTAGTTCACTCTCCTCTTGGTCTTCTACTCCGTGCATGATTATGTTCCTTTTCTTGATTTCTCTATTCATTTCTTCTATAAACCTCTCGTGTTGTGCATTTTTTAGTTTCAGGTTTCGGTTTTCTTCTGTGAGTTACTCATTTTCTACTTTGATTGCTTGCATTTCCTTTTGGAGCCCATCTAGTTTGTTTTCCATACGCTGATCTCTGCCCTCCATTCTGTCTAGCTTCTCTTTTATTTCTCTTAAAATTTCCTCCATTTTATTATTCTCTTAATTTCCTCCTTCAAGGTTTCCTAAAAAAATTTTCTAAGGCCGGTTCTGTTCGATGTTTACCTTTGCGTATATGTTAGCTGCGTGCAGAAAGATATTTCTCGCCGGTCCGAGTTAGTATTTTCCGCGTTATCGACTGACCCCGAATCGCCTTTTCGGAAGGTCACGTCGGTCTCGGCGTCCACCCACCCCGCAATTAGCCAAAAGTAATGAAACCCACCTTACTATTGATCTTCCTCTCTTACTGATGCACTTAAAGTCTCTTTATACTTCACTATGTAAATTAATATGCTCGCCTAAACCCATTAATCTATAATTTTCAAGGCACGTATTCACAATCAGTATTTTGTGTTTCTACACCAGGACCGGACCCCTGGGAAAATACAAATCAAGATCAAATAAAGAAAACTATAAAGCAAAGAAGATGGCGACGAAAGCCAGTGGAAGACATAACGAGACAAGCTTTGGAGTTTACTATAAAAGATAAAAGAAAATTAGGAAAACCAGGTCTAACATGGAAGAGGATGGTTAACAAAGAATATACAAAACTAAACGTAACCTGGTCTCAAGTCAAAACCATGGCTAAGAATAAGGAAGAATGGAAGCAGTTAATTGAAGTACTGTGTAAAGACTAAAAAAACTAACTTAACTCAAAAATGTTTAAATTAAGTGTTAGTGTAACGGTGTAAATAGTGCAAGGCTGACAACCTTGTATTACAACAAAACTGTTATTGAAATGTCACCAGGCATCCTGTGATCTCCAGAGGATCAAAAAGGACCGAAGAAGATGTATAGTACACAAAGCAAAACCAAAGACCAGCTAATACTGAGACCTGTTAGGTCGACTGATGATACTTTTGATTTCTTTTCAACACTGAGCCTTGCAATAATCCACTGCAAACTGACTGTAAAGATGCGTGTTGCTAAAAACGCTCATGTCAAAGCCAATTGCTTTTTCCTTACTCCGAGGTGTTTTAGCTTAAGTACCAGGAGCCTAAATACCTAAAAACGCAAATCACTTTTGGTGAACTTAAAATGACATTTTATTACATAAATTATGTGATATCACAACTAATTTCAGTCTAAAATTATATATTTTCTTAAAAATGTATATTTGTTCAATTCTGTAATTTATTGCTATTTTATATTTGTAGCTCGCGCAAGTAATCCAGTTCCTGATCGCCCCAACACCCATACTAAGCGTAATAATCCCAGAGGACTACACCTTTGACAAACCTTCCGTCAAGCACCATGCCCTGCTGCTCATAGCGGAATTTCTCCGATCAATCCAGAAGTATGCATCTGCAGCAAAGAGCTGGCTCAAGGACGAGGATCTGCGGATACTTAAGAATCTCCTAAGCGAGCACGTGTCTCGTCACTTTCCACCGGTGCAAAGCCTTTTGAAAGATTGGGCCAAACCATACGACGAGAACTACTCAGTGCTGGAGTACCTTGAAGTAATCTTCGAGGTGCTGGATTTATACCAAAGCACGTGTCCGCAAATGCTGGATAGTCTGAACAGCGTAGAGCTTCCGAGTTTCCTTAAGGAGATCGGGGAGCTTCCTGATGAGCGAACCGCTCGTCTCCAAGCCCGCGCTGTTAAGCTGTTCATTAGCTTCGAACCCTCGCTTTTTTTGCCCTGTGCAGAGCTGTTTGGAGAAGCATTGCCATTGATTTTGGAGTTTTACTTCGAAACTCGCGACGCATCCGCCAAGGCCACTTTGGAGCTGCTTCTGAAGAACACTGGGATCTTCGACGGGTGCACAGACGAGATCCAGGTGTGGATTAATGCCGTTTTTGATTTGAATTTGCTAGATGGGAGCATTAGTCAAATTCTGGTTGAGATAATAAGGGAGACTTCTGAGCGCATTCTTGAATATTTGCTGGAAATGCCCAAATTTACCAAAAATGTGGAACTGCATGTCGAGCAACGGAATTTCAACGATATTCTCGAGAATTTATCTGTTGATTCGTTGCAGAGTTCTGGTGTGGTTTCCCTCAAACAGCGAGGATTAAGCCCTTTGCTTCTGGGGGCTCTCAAGCACTTACAGAGCATCGAGCAAACGAAAAGTGTAAAAAATTATTTCAGTTCCGTCATAATTAATTTGTTGCATTTCCAAACGACCGCCTCACTTGTTTTCGCAATAATTTCAAGCGAAAAATATCAGGGGGCAGTTGCAAAATCGATTTCAAACTATGTCAATGGCTGGGCAAGGAACGAGAACACCGTTTTGTTGAAAACCAAAGCCCGTTTGGTGCAAAATTTCAGCTCGTCGTTTCTAGAAGGCGACATAAGCGACTTTTTTACTGAAAACCAAGAGGAGATCAACTCCCGCCCTGGACAAATTCAAAGCTGCCTCAACCAAGCCATATTTTACTTCACGAACTTGGCTAGCCTAACCGAAATGCACTTGGATAACTGCAGGAAGGTGTTTGAATTTGCGGCTGCGAAACAGGAGCACTCCGAGCTAGCTGGGATTGTCTTTGGGAACCCTATCCTGCTCCAGCTGTTCTCCCCTTTGCACCAAGGAGTTGCTACAGAATTTCTAATGGAAGTCGTGAAGGAATTTAAAGGCGTGAACCTCGGGTTGTATCTGAGGCCTTTCAAGGAGAAACTGGTGACGTGCTTGAGGAAAGTTTTGAAGAAATCAGGTAAGAAATCTGCGAATTATGGACGGTTGCTGGAAATTCTCAAAGCTTTCCCGTTGGAACATCAGCAATGTGTGGATGTTCTCACATTAATGTCCCGTTTAAGCATAACTAGCTCAGATTTTGATTTTAAGACATTTTACTGTAGCTTATTAGTGTATACCTTGAGAGGTTTTATGAGACAAAATGACAGTCTCGAACCATTAGATGAGGAGATCATGCAGGCCATAGCGCAGACTCTAACGATTTTAAATAGGAATTTGGAGCAGTTTGATGCAAGTGCCTGTGCAAGTGCTTTTAAGGACTATCTTGAAATTTTTCCACATTCTGTTGCACTCATACAAGCAGAACTCTTCGACAGCATTGTGGGTAAACAGGAATTCTGCAAAGAAAGCGCTTTGCTGGCAAAGTTTCTTCTGAAAACAAGGCCTGATTTTGTAGAGACTTTCGTTAAGAATCTTTCTAACATAACTACAAAAAAAGGGCTTATTCTGCCACTTCTCCAAGCACTGATCTCGCTTGAAACTAAAGACGAAATTCTTGAAAGTGCCTATAAAAACTTCGAGCCGAGCATTCTGAAAGGCCTACAGAAACCCCAAAAAGCCAGCCAGTACTTCGAGATGTATCAAGATGTATTGACAGCTCTCATCTTCAGATTCATGCCTGTAGAAACCTGCCAGCCATACGTAGATAAAGTGCACAAATTCGAAACTAGTGAAACTTTCCATGTTCAGATGCTCACGTCTGTGTTTAGCAAAATTGTCCTCGATAACCCTGTGGAAAGGCAGTTAAACAATTGTGTCATAACGCTGGTTCTAACAGTAAACTTCCTCTTCAAAAAGAAGGAGAAGCTGGAGGAGGATTGGGCCAAGCTCACCAAAATCATCGAATCCTTCGACAAGTTCCTCGGCAAAATTGCCAAAAACGAAAGCGCAAGGAAAACCTCCTTTAGGGTCGTTTGTAAAAATGACCACTTTCAGTTGTTCTGCAAGTTTTGCCTAAAGTTCGGCCTGTCCGGGCAAGTGCCGCTACTCAAAGTGTTAAACACTCTGGTGCAGTTCGTGAATTTTGAAGAGGGTGAAGTGCAAGTGCTCTTGGAAATGGCTGGCTCTCATTCGGAATTTCTTGACCTAATGCTTGGGAATGATTCTGAATGTAAAACGGAGATGTTGAAGTTGGTGCTGCTGTTGTGCCAGCGATGGCCGGTGCTCATGCAAAGGAACCATGTTCCTGTTCTTCTGTCAGCATATCATGCCACAGTTAGTCCTGGAGATCGAATCATTCTGACACTGCTGCAAATGTAAGTAATCTATAATATTTTTCATGGTTCTCCATATTTGCAATTAATTATAAAAAAAAACTGTTGAAGAGAGCGTTAGTCTGAGCTCTATTTTAGGGTGCTTGTTATGTGTTCTGATGTTTAATGCTTGTTATATTATGGTTGTTCAATCTTCGCTGATGAGCCCTGTCCATCTAGTTGTTTATTTTCTATTTCAGCTAGTTGTCATCTACACTCAACCATTTGTTCTTTATTCTTCTATTATTTCTCTGTTCTTTAGTTTCTCTATTAGCCTTGCTACATACATATATTTCCTTTAAAAATATCACACTGATGACCCCTATTATACAAGGTGTTTCAAAATTGCAGGGCACTATTCTAGATCAAAATAAACAAAAAAGTTCCTTAACAGATCTGTTTTTATGGTGCGTATTTGTAAATATTTCCTTTTACGTACAATAATATGATAGGAACACATTTATATCGTGTTTTCTCTGCAGTGATTTTTTTCTTCCACCATCCCTTATATGAGCCCCAATCATTCTGATAAATGACAAAATAATTGTATGAAAGATGACCAAAAGTTTAGATTTTTGAAATTTACAATGGATTTCTAAATACATATAACGATATAACTAAGGAAGTTCCAAACTTTTTTGAAGTATATCATGATAGCTATACATTTTTTGATTCTTTAATATTTCCAAATGTTTCTAAAGCTTTGTAGCAATTTGTAAACTAAATTACTAAGAGATTTTTAGAAATTTCTAGAGGGTAGGTACTAAAGATTACCATAGGTTGATAGACATTTTCTAGTATTGTCAGAACATTTAAATAATACTAAAAATTTATAAAGATTATTAGGGAATTGTATGAAATTTTTTGGGATTTTTTGGTAGAGGGTTTAACAATGCCACTTCTAGTATTTTAAAATTGACCATACACTTCCAAACAAAAATTTCCAAGATTACCAAAGACTACAAAGAGCTTTCAAAAATTCTAGACTTCAATAGGTTTCCAAATATTGCCTGAAATTTCTAAAGAATGCCATAGATATCAACAGACTAACGTAAATTTCTAAAGGTCAAAAGAGAGATCAAGGGAGTTTCCAAGACTTGCTGAAGTTTTTCACAAGATTTTCTAAAGATTACAGAGAATCGAAGATGACCAAAAGTTCCCCAAAATTAGTGAAAATTTTCAAAGACTACAATACATTTCTAAAGGTCAGAAGAGGTTTCCTATTATTATTATTATTAGTAGTAGAGTTCCTAAGGTACTGACATTTTTCATTCGATTTTCTAATGATTACTAAGAAATTTCTAAACATTTAAAAAATTCTTTAGATCATCATAAGCTTCCGAAAATACCTAACACATTTAAAAGATTTCTAGCAATATCTAAACATATTCATTGCTGTTTAAACATTACCCGAGATTTTTAAAGATTATAGCGATCTGACGATTATCATTAATTCCTTTAGATTAATGGAGATTTCCAAAACTACCATACATTCCAAAAGGTTAACAGAATTTTCCAATTACTATTATTAGAAGAGTTTCAAAGATTTTATGAATTTTTTGCAGGGTCTTTTAAAGATTTGTGAAGATATTAAAAAATCTTATGTTCACAATATTCTTCCAATAATTTCGAACATATTTAAATGATGCCTAAAGATTATAGAGATCTGAAGGTTACCAAGAATTCTTCAAAATTAGTAGATTTCCAAAGACTACAATACATTTCTAAAGGTCAGAAGAGGTTTCCTATTATTATTATTAGGAGAGTTCCTAAGATGCTGACATTTTTCATTCGAGTTTCTAATGATTACTAAGAAATTTCTAAACATTTAAAAAACTTTTTAAATCATCATAAGCTTCCGAAAATTTCTAACACATTTAAAAGATTTCTAGCAATATCTAAACATAGTCATTGCTGTTTAAACATTACCTGGGATTTTTAAAGATTATAGAGATCTGATGATTACCATTAATTCCTTCAGATTAATGAAGATTTCCAAATACTACCATAGATTCCAAAAAGTTAACAGAATTTTCCGATTATTATTAGAAAAGCTTCAAAGATTTTATGAAATTTTTGCAGGATCTTTTAAAGATTTGTGAAGATATAACAAAAATCTTAAGTCTACAATATTCTTCCAATGATTTCGAACATATTTAAATGATGCCTAAAGATTATAGAGATCTGAAGGTTACCAAAAATTCTTCAAAATTACCGGAGATTTTCAAAGACTACAATAGATTTCAAAAGGTCGAGAAGTTTTCTATTATTATTATTATTAGGAGAATTTCTAAGGTGCTGACGTTTTCCAATAGATTGTCTAATGATTACTAAGAAATTGCTATGAATTTTAAAAATCTTTAAATCACCATAAACTTAGCAGAATTCTAATAAACTATTCACTATAGTCCTGGATGGTCAAAAATGAAGTTTTATGGTAGCACTGTTGAATTTCTATTGGTTTTTTTTACTACTAGGTTGGACAACGCAAAAGCGTAATTTTTAAAATTTGCGTTTTTGTTATCTGGCAACTTTTATTTAATTTTGCTTATGTCAGTTCGAAATAAAAAACATCTCCTGTGACTCTTAAAGATTATAAAGATCTAAAGATTACGAAAAATTTCCTCAAAATTAGTGGAGATTTCAAAAGACTACAATAGATTTCAAAAGGTCAAGAGAGATTTTCTATTATTATTATTAGGAGAATTTCTAAGGTGCTGACGTTTTCCAATACATTGTCTAATGAGTACTAAGAAATTTCTATGTATTTAGAAAATCTTTAGATCACTACAAACTTCGAATAATTCTAATACATTTCAAGGATTTTTAGCTATATGTAAACATAATAATCATTGCTGTTTAAACCTGAGGTTCTTAAAGATCAAAGAGATCTGACGATTACCATTAATTCCTCAAGATTAATGAAGATTTCCAAAGACTACCATAGATTACAAAAGGTTAACCGAATTTTCTAATTATTATTAGAAAAGCTTCAAAGATTTTACGAAATTTTTGAAGGATTTTTTAAATATTACTAAAAGATTTGTGAAGATATTAAAGAAATCTTAAGTTTATCATAATCTTCCAATGATTTCGAACATATTTCAATGATGCTTAAATATTATAAAGATTTGAAGATTACGAAAAATTCCTCAAAATTAGTGGAGATTTCCAAAGACTACCATAGATTCCAAAAGAATACCTACCACAGATTTCTAAAGGTCAAGGGAAGTTTCCGATTATTATTATTAACAGAGTTTCCAACGTTTGTGCTGGTCTTCTTCACTAGATTTTCTAATGATTACTAGCCAATTGGTAAGCAGTGTGAAAAATCAACTTAGAAAGGTGTTTATCAATATCTAAACATAATCATTGCTTTTTAAACATCACCTGAGATTTCCAAAGATTCTAGAAATTTGAGGATTGCCAACATCTTTTTACAAGATTACTGGTTATTTTTTTTTTAAATTTTCTCAAAATGTTCTGAAGATTACTAAAATATTGGTAAACATCTTTAAAAACCCTAAGGCTACCATAATCTTCCAGTGATTTCCAACATATTTCAATTATATCTAGCGATCTCTAAAAATAATACTAGCTCAACATCACCTGAGATTTCCAAAGATTACAGAGATCGGAAGATTACCAATTCTTCATTATTAGTGGAGATTTCCATAGACCACCATAGATTTGAGAAGACTGTCATGGAATTCAAAAGAGCAGCTGGGTTTTCCAATCACTATTAGGAGGGAGAGTTCAAAGATTATTTTGAAAATTTTAAGATTTTCTATTGATTACTAACGGATGTGTAAAGATCTTTTAAAAATCTTCTGATTGCCATAATATTCCAACAATTTCCAACATATTTTAAAAATGTCTAACAATATCTAAAGATAATTGTAGCTTTTCATACATCACCTGGAATGTTTCCAAAGATTACTATAGGTTTCAAAATACTACCATAGATTTCTAAAGGTTAACAGAATTTTTCAATTATTATTAGGAAAATTTCAAAGATTTTATGAAATTTTGCAGGATCTTT
>CALNHX010009503.1:0-49210 GCA_940337035.1 Agriotes lineatus
GTCCTACATGAAATCATGGTGTTTTACAACCTGCTCCATGTTCTCATTCGGTAATCTTAATTTAACTATTTACAGGATTATGAATTCGTGAAATGACAATGACTATTTTACCGTTATCTGAGCGCTATAAGAGGTGCGTCACTTTAATTTACTTCCGCGACACTATTTCACTTAGCGAAAATAATGGACATCTACATTAATATAAATATTACACAGTACCTTTTTAATATCCTCGCTGCGGCTTGTGTGGCTTGATGTCCCTTCCGGAATGGCGCTTGGACGATGTCGCTGTAGTGCTGCAGAAGAATTCCGAGAGCTCGATAAAATGGAATGGCAATCGATTCCGCCGTAACGGCTGAGAATCCGGGAGCAAAATCGATAGCCCGGAATGGCAAGCGTTGCTGCCGTGCGAGCACTTGGAACGTGACTGATCCCTTGTGCAGTAAAATCCGGGAGTGCCGAGACGATACGAATCTCTAGTACACAATTCTTGTTAAGTTACTCAAATTGATCGATTTCGTAAATTAAATTCCGCAGAGCGGATTGAGAAGATATCCCGGAACTTAGAACAGTCGTGGTCAAAACTCATAAAGATGCTCGCATAACTTGCATGTCCTCTAGAAAAACTATGCGAAACCTTTTAAAGGATCTAAAAGACGATTGTGGCAAGAGTAATGAGATGTTTGCGACCATTGGTTGAAAATGGGGCAGACGATTAATTCGACGATTTGATTGGCCGAAGCCCTATGGAATGAGAGATATCGTCACTGACTTTTGAGAGAATGAATTCACTCCTGAAGACTTGTTAGATTTATGGCTCTAATATCATCCTTCAAATTCCTTTTAAGACCTCTTTAATGAGCTAACGGGCGTTTTGATTAACATCTCCAAATTATCTGCTCGACGTGTGTGTTCCAAGGCTCATATCTTAATCTTGCAGTGACTTTTACTGCTGTTTGACTGATTTATTAGGCAGCAGCTGGTCGTTTGGGAACGGAATGCACTGCAGCTGTAACCAAAGACTGATATTAGCTAGTGCACATGTCTGTTTGAGTAATTTATGAGACAACGACTGTTGAACAAGTGGCTAATAAAATTCATCTAACAATGGGAGCCGTACTTGACGGCCAGGTTTCAATGAAACCAAAATGAATAGCTCAAGATTATCGACGGGCGATTTGAAATGTTCTGCATAAAATATACAGGAAACCTTACGACTCTTCTTATAAAGTGACTTAAATCGACGGATTACGTAAATTACATCCCGCAGAGCGTATTGTGATGATATCTCCGGAAATTAGAACCGTCGTAGTCAAAACACGTAAAGACACTCGGCACAACTACACAACTTGCTTGGATGCGGCAACTGAAGGAATCTTCGCAGAAAACTACGCGAAGCCCTTTTAAAATATTTGAAGCCGATTGTGGCAGGGAATAATGAGATGTTTTGATCATTGGTTAAAAAATGGGTTAGGCGTTTAATTCCGCGATTTTATTGGATGAGACCCTATGTGAGAGATAGCTTGACTGATTTTTGCAAAAAGGAATTTACTGCTGAATACTATGGCTCATTTATATCAATCTTGAAATGACTTTTATGACCTTTTTAATAGACTAACGAGTGTTTTGATGACATCTCAAAACTATCTGCTCAACGTGTGTGTTCTAAGGCTCATATCTGAATCTTAAAGTGACTTTTACTGCACTTTTAATGCCCCAACGAGCGTTTTAACTGATTTATGGGGCAGCAGCTGATCGTTTGGGGACTTATTGCACTGCATCTGTAACCAAGGACAGTACTTATCGAGGCAGCTGGGCTGCACACAGAGACAGCGACTGGTTGAACGCTTGGCTAATGGTAGTTAGGGGAAAATATGCTGCAGAAACTCTGGCTAGCGTGTGAAATTCATCTAACACCATACCCGCCATTTTTTACAAATATATTTCATGGTAATTTCCACATTTACTTGTGTTTTCAATATATTCACAATTTTTACATTTACTTATCTGAATAGGTCTTTCTTTCGATCAGTCATTTCACATGTTTGTGAATTATCAACAGTAATGTGTTAAGTGCATAGTCACTTACCGATAATTCTGGATACAGCGATGCACGACCGCTTGTTGCGACGTTGCGGGACTATTGGAAAGGTAAACAACGAAATATAAAATAATTTACTTCAAAATGAGTAAACGATTTTTGGTAAATGATAACACGTAACTGATAAGTGTAACGGCAACACTTATCAATTAAGCAGCATAACATTGGTCTAAAATTTAAAATTTGTTTGTTTTATTGGTCGAATTGCGTCATTTCTCATACTCATGCAATATCATAAATGTTACTTTTGGACTGTTTTTTAATTTTTACTTTATTAATAAGAAACTGAACCAATCATGGACAAGGATTTGTGGAAGGAACACAGTTCTACATGGATAAAATTTTTATTATAATTTTTCCAGCTTCTTCTTTAAACTAAATAATTTTTTGAGTGACTTTAGTGTATTCATTAAATAATATAGACTTATCATAATTGAACTTTGATTGAATGAAACTGTTTAAAATTCATGTCAGTTTGACCAAAATTTCTCTGTGCAAACGCTTCTAATTTTTTCACTACTCGTGGTTACCAGGCAGAATGCTTTTGTCGATAAGTCATTTATTAAAAATTTGGAATAGCAGAAAAAAACCAAATACCAAAAAAAAAGCGTCTATAGCTGATTCAGCATAATGTAAACTTGATGATCAATGCATCAAACTCCCTATTCTAATATTGTTACTTAGAGCTTAGAATAATCCCAGTCCTAAAACTATCCACCTAATATCGCGAGCTGTTGAAACACGTTAACGCCTTGTAATAACAAAGCTTCCCTTACAACGCGTTATCCCCTAAAGTAACTACAGTAATACTACTCTGATTAAATCGAACAATGAATGGGATGAACCGGAGGCTAGTAGATTCTATTATTAGTTACACTTACTAGTATTGAACGGTTAAGAAAACCGCGTTCTGTGTGCTTAGGGGATGTAGCCTATTTTTCTGAAATTTTATATTTGCAGGTTAGAACGTTAGTAATTTTTTTTTGGAACCAGAAAAGTTACTTTCAAAGACATTTTTCATTATTACTATAGTTTCTCACGGATCTGTATAACCCACATCTCTTTACTTTAGACGTATGAGAAGGTACTTGAAATTTGTGTTTTCGATGACGTAACATTCCAACAATGGCATATTAAAATGATTTCAAACTGCAGTTCGCCATAAAAATGAAAAATGTAGATACTACGATGGGTGAAAATCGTTATTTAAATATGTTAACAAATGAAGGGTATGTAGCGCTGCTTTAAAAATTAAGAAAAACGTATAGGTATTTCTACTGTTTGAATGTTACTATTTAATTAAAGCATTACTTTTATCAAGTCCACGTAATGCTTTGAGTTCTAATTAATCATTAACAAAGATTTAGAAAACCATTTAGACGACTTGTGCACAACCAAGTGCATCTGTTGTAAAATGCAGTCATTCTTGCTCCAATCAGGTAAGCAATCAAGTAAACTGTTTAGTTTGCTGTCATTGAGTAGTAGCTTATCCAGGTCTATTGGAAACGCTTCATACTTTGTTTACATCAGTAACTTATGTTACTAGAAGAAGCCGGGTAGTGCAGTTGGGTTGCGCTAGGTTTGCTAGTAAGCCCTCGGTTCGAATCCCGCGGGGGCCGGAATTTTTCCGCAGCCTTGGCGATTGGAATCGGGTTCGGTGAGACCATTCACAGTGGGGCACCAAATTAACTGTGCTCTACTCAGATCCACAGACCTAAGAGATAGAGTAACAAGGTCAACACATCAACATGATACATACTTCACACAATGGTTGCTGTGCAAGCACAAAAGACGCGCTTCAACTTTGTATCCCGAATCCGGGGGATGTTGAGCATTGTACCGCCAGTTGCAAGCACATAAAGCACCATCCTCTACACCGAAAGGTAAAACGAGGTTAACGATAATGCATACTTGTGTTACTAATGTAGACACCTTCCGGAGAAGAGTTTCCAAACTGACGCTTACACTTAAACGAGGTTGAGAAGATAGAAATATTTTTATACATGAACTGATTGCTGCTTGCTGATGAAAACGTTAATTATTTATCAAATATTCCAAAATTTCAATGTTCTGGCAAGGAAATTTATAGTAATTGGGCGACAATTTTAGTGCGATGTAGAACAAGTCCGAGGGGATATTTGAGGGTATTTAGGTCGCAGTCCAGTACACAAATTATGTAATTCTTGTTTTTACTGTGGTTAGTAAACCCATTAACATGCTATCCGTTCGAATCGATCTAAGATAAAATTGAAATGCTTTATAGCGTCTATTCCAATATATATTTAAACCATTGTCGACGTAAATATTTCAAAAATAACCTGCCCTATTCAACCATCTGAGTTCGAATTTAGGACATTCCTAATTGCAGTGATCAGCTGGCACCAAAAATTATATTTAATAACACGATTTACATATTACATCCAAGCCGTCGACGAAGCCTTCCCGGAAAATTATAAATAAGATAATGTTTATCGAATTCAAATAAGTTGTTCGCACAATCGCCGGGTAGACGCGTATATCAATTAAACTAATAAACCGTTTACTATTCTTGAAAATTAAAAAACCCTAGAATAAGTTCAGACAACACACAAAACAAATAAAGTTGGTTGTTCACTAATAATAAGAATGAGAATAGATTCAAAAATTTACAAATAACCTCCAACGCAGTTTTCAAACGCAGCGGAAAGCACAAAGGTGATAACTGTGCTCCCTCCCCCGGTATTCAGGAGGTGAAATATGAAAATATGGCTTTTAATCATTGACCATTTGCGTCGAAAAATCATTAGAATCGTGCCACCAGGTGCTATGATTTTACGTCAGCATGCAACGCTCAGCTCCACAGAAGGTAGACATCAATATAAGGAACTTCTGTATTCAAGGACTAATAATAAGAGTGCCTCAAAGTGAACGTGGTGAATATAAGAATTGCTTGAAAAAGGGAAACGAAATGAAGGCCTGAAAAAAAATTAGACCACATCACTCCCCACATGAAGGTTAATATAACAGCACATGCCTGACATTGCGGACGGCCTGTGGGTGGCTTTACTTTACTACTAAAGTAACCATACAGGTGCAGCAATTTAATCATCCCTAACAGCAAATCTGCACCTGGTTACTCATGCCCTTTGGGATAAATTCATTTTGTAAACGTGAAACAGTGCTTCTATTCATGCTGTTGTTGGCGCCCCATCATTGTAAGCCAAATTGAACAAAGCGTTAGTTACACCCCTCCGGCGAGAAGTTAAGGTTAAATGAGACGTCTCGATACTTTAGCATTTTTCTAAATTATTTGCTCTGCTTGTTTACTTTGCTAGCTCAGTAAACATAAAACTGTTATAAATACCTAGTTGTGGTTAAGGACGATCACTGCTTGCGTCAAAAACAGGAAGCTGGTCTGCACCTTTAGTGTTCTCGGGATCAATATGATGTCAAACAACATTCACAAGAAAAACCAATTTGCTTGCACAAATATATTAACTTTAAAACACATATAAAGTCAAATTGCAAACAAAAACGTATGATTAAAACCTGAAATAAATGATTATTCTTAAACACATATAAAGCAATAATGAACAGTTTACGACCGATATAACTCGGAGCTACACGCGTTTTCATTTAAACAGGGGCAGGATGATTATATCTGCCATACAAGTCATTCAAACAGTAATTAAACTTTACCCAAATGACTGTCCTTACAAGCGCGTCCATTAAAGTGCACCACACGTACAGTCCTGTACGCGATTGTATACATAAAAGTCGCGCATTTCTTCTATCACGGAGCTCTGGCGATTACGTATCGCTTCAGTTCCACACATTTCCGCTATCTAATTATCTGGAAATCCTGCAGGCCCGCGATTTGTTATGTTGCCTACTAGGCTAATCCTCGAGTTGCGTCACCCAAACCTTAAACGGCGTGACGCGTAGTATTTTATCACGCACGATGTCGCGTCATTAACAGTGGACGTCACGAGTATACGCTTCTAAATGCCCACATTCACCCTGTGCACGATGAAACCGGTTTATGCTAGACACGCAAACGCTGCTTGCTACATACAAACTTAAGTAGTAACTTCAACACTGCAATGTTTACTCAAGCCCTTTTTATTTATTTCGCCGTAGGTGATTTCGTACAATGCACCAGAATCAGCTCGCCAGCGTCCTCCCTTGAGCTGAGCACGAAAGCGACTGACGCTTAGATTGAAAATGGCTGCGAACAACGCTGATTAGCTTTTTATGCAAAATTGATCGCTGCTCCGCACCACAGGCCCGTATCCGCGCACATTCAACTATACACAACTTTGAATATTTAATCCTAATTAACAATAAAAAAAGTTTGTAAGTACAAATTAACTACAATTAAAAACATGAAAATAAACAATACCGGCAACACAGCCACATTCCCGTTTCAAACGTGACTAAAATAAACCCAAAAAAGCATCCTGCAGCCTCGGAAGAAAAGACTTCGCAAATGTCCGAAAAGGAGAGCCGAAAACAGACCTTGCCTGCGACTACTTGCCATTACTTTCAAAAAAAGTGATATTAATGTTACTATTAGAAAAGTTGGCGGATGTTACTCTTTTAGTTTTGTAAATTAATTAACAACATACGTCAGTGAATAAAAATTTTGCGATGATGCATATACGAGTACTTACTTAATTACCTTATTATTGACGATATTACCTTCATGTTACCAATTCAATCAAATCGTTACTGACACACCATATAATATTTGTAGCGAATAGTTTATACTACGAAATCAAAAAATGTAGGGTAAGAGTTTTACAAAGGCCGTCAATGTCTGTTTTATTTTAATTTCAAATTTCCAAGAATGAATATTTGCCACAGATGTATGTACTCCCTGGGCGAATACGAGAACGTCATGAACATATCTTCTTCAACTGAGGTATTTTACGTTGAAGTAAATTTCGTTACCTGTCTAATTTACTGTTTACAAATATAGGTCCCGAGTGGTGTAGCTTGAACAAGCGTCCACGTTCGATCAGCAGAGTAAAGCAACGCTGTCTCTGGTCAGAACTTGGATGGGAGTTCCACGGCTGCATCTCTCGGCGCCTCGTGGTACGGCTATCACGGAAAAAAGTTGGTCCCGGCGGTCATACAACATCATGACAGTCGTTAGTGGGGTTGGAAGTCCTCATAACTGCACAGCGACGCCTATAATTGGCCTAACGGCTGTTGGCTGAGTGCAAATTAAATAAATAAATAAATATCTGGAAGTGTAAATAGTCAGGGTAGATTACTGTCTCCTTGTCGTTCAAATAGTACAGCGGGTGTCATATTCAAATAAACTACTTAGAAAAAGATGTTGCTCCTTTGCATATAAGTGTGGTGGCAAGTACAGAAGAATTCTTTGATTTCTTGGACTGATTAGATTCAGAACACTTTAGAAAGATTAAGAATATTATCTTTTAGGAAGATTGAGAATACTATTTCTAGTATTACATGTAATTGCTGTAGAAAACTTAAGTACAAAATGTATGTACCGAGTAAATAAAATAAAACCAATTCGAATTATGAACGTTCCTAGACATTATGGAAGAACAAGATTAGTTGAACTTCGTCTTTTTTCTGTATCCGAGAAAATGAAGCCATTTATTATTATTATTACTATTTTTGGTGTTACCGCTTGCACTTCGAGGTAATTAACTCCTAGGGGACATTTTCTTAATGTCGATCGTGCAATGCTAGTACTACAAGGCGCTTGACGTCAATTTGTGCTGGTTGACGAGCTACATACCTTGCAAAACTTTACATTCAAAATAACCCGAGCCTGCTCGAGTTTTTGCTGGCCCCTGTTATCAACTGACTACCGGCTTCGGACGCATTGCTGGAGCTGTAATATCTATTGCCTGATAACATCGGACGATTTTGGCGTTGGCTAGGAGGATGTTCCTAAAACACTTAAGTTGTGCATTTAACTAGCTAATGTAGTGGTTAGGCTGAAAATGTACTTATCAGGCTGCGATTAGCGTAACTGTGGAGAGCCCGTCTAGGCCCTGGAAGTTACTTTTTAACGGCGTAGTTACGAAACCCTGAGCTGATGGCAAGAAAGAGAAGGTAAGATATTTCTTGCTACGGAAAACGGCGGCTGATTCATAGGGGCGTACTCCGGTACCGAAAGCGGAAACATGGAGAACGGTTTCAGGGCTGCTTCTGAAGGTATTATCTGGTACCGAAAGCTGACCCTTTTGGGAAATACTGCGGTATCAAAGTATGGAGTTCAAGAAGGTATTTAGAGGAAAGCTTCGTCTAGCTGGGCGAACCTGGCAGCAGTTTGGGGCTCCAAAGGCTCGACGAGAAAACGTTTTCCGGCTGCAGGCTGTTGCACTGAAGTTGCCCCTTGGGGTTTAGGGCTGATGGCATCTACAGGTGGAGCTGAACTCTCAAGTAATTGGACTCAGGTGAAGTCGACTGGCCGGACATCTTTGTTGTATACCCTTCTGGTCCTCCCACTTTCTGTGCCATCTTCTGAGGGAATCCGTGTAGGGATGCGTTGCGGCTAGTCGCTCGCTGAGCCTTTGTTCTTATCACCAATTCTTCGCGCACTGGAGATTTAAACTTCGATTACGACTCAATGGCGGCGTTCCATATCAAACACATTATTTATATTTAAAACAAGGCAGAGGCGCAAGTGTTACAAGACCACAAACGAGATGGATTAATGGTCTGACAACAGAAGGAGGTCTGAACAGGATATAAGTAGCACAAAATCGGAAAGATGGGATACTGAAGTTAAAGAGGCGTATGTTAAAAATGGACACTAAATAAGAGGAAGCAGATTTGGAAGAATATGTAACAAGAAGCATTAGCACACAGTTAAAATAAAATTCGAAATAAACTAAACACCATGAAGACGAGCACGAAAAATATTCTACAATGACGCATATATTAGAATAAACAAAAAATAATGTAAAGAAATAAGAAACGATAGTAACTTGCTTGAGAAGGAACATAATATTTTAAAAATGTGTTTCATTTCGTCTTTCCTTTAATATACGAAGACGTCACGAATGAATACCATGTGACATTTGGGGTTTGCTGAATTTAATGTTCTAATGTTGAATTCACGCACCAATTTAACATTTCCAAGCATTGGAATTTTACACCGTTTTAATTTTATTGCGACACTTTATGTTTTTTGCATCAATAATAGTTCTATTCTGAGCTCTTACTTTTAATTGTTTCGGATAAGTTACATTCTATAATATGTTAATATGTGGCACTCCACTGTCCCTCTCAAATTTGGTTTTCTAAACATGGTTGCCAACTGCTGAATGAGTTGCGTGTAGGTACGAGTACGTGGGCACGTGGTCTTCAAGTTTATTTATCGTCTGTGTATATACATTTCTAGGTACCATCATGATAATTCCTTATATTAAAAGAATTGTCTGGCATTGGCACAATGTCTCATATAAAGAAAAACCATTTACTCAAAAAGAAATAACATAATCATAACCAACCCTTCAGCAAGGCCATAATTACAAAGACAAAACTTCCAGATCTACATGAATTACTTGATGGCAAAAAGACGCTAAATACAACAGCGCTTACAATAATTAATTAATTAAACTAAAGCTTTCTCCCAAAAAATAGCTTTACTGTCTAATTGTATAGCGTGACATAAAAGTTTAAAATTAAACTATTCCGATATGCACTTTAACTAAACGAAATCAATTCAGATTGAAAAGTTCTACAAGCTAAAGCCCGAATGCATTTGTAAATCACAGCTAGAAACTCGCCCCAGAGTGGCTCGTAGTTTATATGGAAACAGCTTTCTGACAAAAAGTTACCTTAACTTGGGCGCACCGGCAATAAATAAGTGAGAAAGAGTCGGTCATGCATCTACCTGGGATATAAAAGCTCTGGCTGTCCGAACTTTTCCCAAAAGTATTGTAAATGGTGCACGAACTAGCACCTTCAAAGTTACATGCATCGCCATCTGGAAAAAGCAAATAAGGTCAACCCCGACAAGGGGCAAAACCAGATGGTGAGTTTTCTGGGGTTACTTTTCCAGAAAATTTTAATACAACTGATTTTTATGTTTTACAATCTAATCTAATGCGTTAAAATAATTTATGTTTCCTTTATTTGGTCTTATAATGCCATTAAGGGCAGTAACTCCTTTACTTTGAATTAAAAGTTAATTGCTTGCTTAATTTTGGGGCAAATCCAGGCATTATCCAGACGGTCGTCATTAAAATGAAGTAATTATAGGACGAAAAAACTTCATTTTGCAGCTGTTCAACATCCGTAAAACAGGGTCGGGCCGTGCGAATACTTCATCCCTGGCCTTTGTGCACTTCCTTGCACATCGGTATTCTCGTTTGCCGGACTGTTAAGGCATTCAAGCCTAACTTAACTAAACCGCAAATTCTGCCGGCATGTCCTCGCGGTCGCTCTGTCCCTCATGTGAGGTTTCAAAGGGTAATTCAATTCCACAATATAAATTTGTGACAAGCACGGCTTCATCCAGAGGCTCCCTCATTAGGCTATCTGTCGTAAACGCGTGCAGACGTGAGCTTCAACGCGGAATTAAACTTCACTTAAAAATTCTAATTGCCACAGCTAGCGGAATGGATTCCCAACCAAGAGTAAATGCTTTTTTAAGGGAACTGTGGGAAATCTCCTTTTGATAGTGCCTTTATAGGTCGTTAGCGGAAATGCGGAAATGACGCTTGGATGAAAAAGCAGATATCAAAGACTTAAAAACGCTGGAAGCGTTACTCTATGAGACTAACAAAGCTTTAAAGTGGATCAGTACAAGGATATTGGATTACTCGAGAAAGTTTGGAACAGACGATGTTTTGGGCTAATGGAATAGATAATAAGTGAGGGATTTTAGAAGCTGATAATAGTTCCTTATAAAGACAGTCTTTTAAAACACTATCGTTGAATAACATTTGTATACCAAGACAACCGATAGAAAAGACCTCAGAGATTACATAGACACAATGGTATAAAATAAAGGATAATATAACTGAAAAAAGTACTGTGTACTGGAAGAAGCCAACTAATTTCGCAATGGGTTAGAAGAAACCAGAATGCAAGGATTAATTTAAAGTGGTAACAAACGTTAAATATAAACAAAAGAAAAGTAAATTGCTATTCTCTAAGAAATTGAAATGGATAGTAGAAAAGGTCACTCAGGATAAGTATATTGAGAAAAGTTAAGGATTTCAGAAATAGTTGGCAAAGTAGAGTGAGCAGCCCAGCGAGCAAATTCGTCTTAGGCGGTCGGCCCGAGTTCAATTCCCGGCGACTATAGAGGAACACGAACTTGAACAGACTTGGGGGTAATGCAGGTTTAGCCGGTGAATCCCGGCTTACGGAAAGGGTATTGTACATAGGCTTGTGTTTACCTTGGACACCACATGTTCATGTAAAATACCCTCAGGATAATGCGACACTGCATCGGCAAACAAACAGCAATAATTGCCAACGTTCAGCTACTAATAGAAGTTGTCGGATATATGACGGAGCCACGGCAAAGGCTCCGGAAAACAGATCCTCTTTCACTTCTCCGGCAATAAATGTAAAACAACAAAATCTTTCACTTAACAACGCTGTTTCAACAGTGGCTTTACGAATCTGCCGCCAAATTAATAGCGCAACCTTTAACGACTCCAGGGTCGGCTCTATAAATTCGCAATATATAGAAATAATGAAGAAGAGAAATAAGCGCACACATACCTTAAGCTCACGGCTTCAGAACTCGATACGCACGTCGATAACAATCCGCAATCAAGTGAGATAGATAGACAAAACCCAATAATCTCCATTAACTTCACCTATATTCCGCGATAACACGAGTGAACTAAGCGATACTATGGGCTCAAGGGGCACTAATAATCGATAATTTTCTTCGTACAAGTTGAAGGTCGCTAAACGAATTCAGTGGCCTCAAAAAGTACAGTGTTAGCATGCGCATGACGGGAAAAGTGAAAAGCAATTGAAGCGTGGCGCTTTTTGGCCGTAATACATGTTAAAGTCACTACCCAGCGTAATTTTTGGAAGGTATTAATTTATGATTTTCAGCTATGCAATTGCGACGACAACCTCTCTGAACTAGTTTGATTGAATTTATTTTAATAATTTTTACCACAATATGTCAAACTGACAAATTTGTTTTATTTCTCCAACAACAATCTATTTTAAATAGGTCATACTAGTTGACGAACCCTGACATTATGAGTACCCGCCGGGAGTAATATATACGTTCTTGAAGTTACCGAACCATATGCCCCAAATTTGCGATATAACAGCAATTCTATATAATATATAATTTCTTTCAAAACAAAGCGAACAGAATGGTCATGAAAATTTTTTTAGGACAACACCAAAAACAAAGTTGGTTACTTTATAACGGACAAAAATATATCATACAGGATGTAACCGCATTAAACAGATTTACGACAGGGAGTGGCCATAGCATTTTAAGAGCCACGCTACTAATAAACACACGAAAAAGAAAAGACGGAATATGATAACGAAAAATAAAACTATAAACGTTGGAACTCCAAAAATATAAATGCAATTGAAATAAATGCCCAAATACTAAAACTTGCAACCGATCCGTTAGAAGAATGTAAGACTCAAGAAAACAGAAAAAAAATTGAAGAACAAATCTTCCATTAACGTGTGATTCGAATCCAAACGAACGTAGAATACTAAAAAAGAGGGTTTTAAAGAACTCAGGAAGGACCTACGGTAGTATTACACCTAAGTAAAACTGTAGGAGAATACCACAATATAAAGAAAATTTGATAATGATATTAACTAAACTTTAAGATTTTAAATAAATAAAAAAGTGAAGCAGGAGGATCCATTATCCACGCTGCTCTTTAACCTAACTCTGGAAGCAATTACAGGGGAACAAGAACAGAAGCACCCAAATTACAGCGTAGGTATGCGGTAATGTAATAACTGGAACGAAAGATTCGTGAAAATATACTAGAAATTCGAACTGAAATTCAACGAAGAAACACGAAATGTATATATACCACGTTAAAAAGTTCAAATCCTGCAAGTACAAACATTTACTTGTATGGGAACTACTATCGAAAAACCATCACATTATAATGATAAAACTAAGGACAGGATGCTCAAGCAAAAATTTAAGCAAAAACAAACTTAACAATTTACAGAACCTTCGTAAGGCCATATAATAACATACACAATTGCATATTTGACATTCATAAAACGTGAAATAGATGAGTTAATGAGATTTTACTCGATTCAATGTCAGAAGCAGATCGACACGCGAAAAGTAATATTAACTTTAAAATTGCAGTGGAAATCGCAAATGAAGACGCTATCAGATACATCTAACCCCAAATATTGAAATCGGTTGATCATATAGTGAGAAGTGGATATTAAAAAGTTGTCAAAATAGTAGCACAATGGAACCAAACCAAGATAAGAAGAAAGAGAAGATCAAGACAGATATTGTGGTATAATATTGTGAATACAAACTTAGTGTACGAAACTGACAATATCTGGCACAAGAAAGAAAAGAGTGGAAAAAATCATAGATATTCCCAAACCACAAACAGATCGAGTCATAATTTTAGTAAAGAGTGATCCACCTCAAATGCGTCGTCCAATAAAGAAGTTTAGTGTAAAGCAGCAAGCTGCAATCGGAAACGTTCTAAGCGGATCGATAAAGGTCTGTAAATTTCCTACCTTAAAGAATTAGAAACTTTAGCTTCTTGGATATTTAAGTTTTGGCAAAACATTGTCGGCAGTTCTGACGCTGCTACTATTTTAGATATTTTTGCTTTTCACGACGTAAATGTAAACATTGTAGGTACACGTATTTCACTCCATGGAAACAAGTGAATAAAACTAAATGATTGAGCATCTAACATCCTAATAAGAAGCGATACAAAAGTATTCTCAAAATGGCTGCGAGTTTGTATTTTTCCGATAGTAATATCGAATGATCAAATAAAGTACACATCTAGTTTGATGTCTGTCCATATAAACATAATGTAACACCAGCCAACTGGAGTATCGGTTGAGAATGTACTGCTGCGAGTCGAAGCCTCGCAAATTGAGCACCAAATTGTAAATGAGGCAGTTCGGGCGCCTACGCTTCTATAAATTAGTTTGCCTTCTCTTATTGCCAGCTAGCTCAATAACAATGAGATTGTTTTTATTCTACTTACCTCTTTTTTGGTTAGTGAAAGGCCCTGTTAAAATGCAGCAGATTTTGAGCTGTACTCATGCTAAACTGAAAATATTAGCTTCAAAAATGTAGTAAATGAAAATCCAATTTGTTTAAACGCAAATCAATAAGCAATAGCTAAGTATATTTTCCGCAAAAGGCAACACTAACTAATAATTAATTTAGATCTTATATCACAAAACGACAAGCTATTTCTATTACGCATTTATTTCAATAATAAAGTCAGTGTAAATGCAAAAAGTTGTTGCTACTACTCGTACATAGCTATACTGATAATAATTAAATCACACTCGTCCACCACGCAGATGCCACAGTGGGAGTACTCTGAACAAATCAATCGGAGAGCTGTTTTAACGACACTTTTTTGCTGGCAGCCTACTGCGCCTATACTCAAGCGCATTGAACACCGAACAAGGAAAAACTTGCGATTGCGCACTTCCGTTCAAATAATTTTAGCTCTTCTACTTCTGAAATAGCCACTTACAAATTATCCCAGTTTAATTTGATTTACCCACCTTGAGTAATGATTGCCTAATACCGGTTGCGTAATATCTAAACTTGGGCTCCCGCAGCTCGGCCTGGCGATAAACACAATATTTTGTTGGCTTTCTAACAACCAAATCGCCAAATTTCAATGTCTCCAGGACTTCGGTACTTCTATACAGCGAACCAGCCGCTAATACAGTGTCCTCTTCGCTTGTAGTTTCCCAGAAATCGTAGACACTTCTCTTTGAGTTGCCCAGTTTCAGAAACTAGCTCACCCACCGTTCACTCCTGCACGCGGCACTAAACACCTCACTCGTCTAGAACACGTCGGTGTACCTTGCAAGCATTGATCCGAGTCTCCTGCTCTCTTCGCAAAAACAGACCGCTTCCGGCATGCCCGCCGCACTTTTCCCAAAACTAATACTAATGATATTCAAAACGCTTTTTTGGATCACAAATAATCGAAACTTAACACCTTCCATTAATAGTATATAGTTCTGTGAATCAATCCCAGTGTAGTGTGTAAAAAAATTGGCCCTTGAATATTTTCTCATCTAATCTAAAAAGAGTCCTGTAAGCCTAAAGGATAGTTGTTTATACATTGCCAAGCTTTTCAAATTTGAGCCTTTAGCGTTTCGGGTATAATCAATAGTTGCATCGAAACTTTGCAACCTCCACTACTTGAAATCCAACTATATTACTTACATGGGGGGAGTTATTTGTTGCTCGATAACGTGGTCTTTCACGGTTTTAGCTTTAGGCCATATTGTTCGGTAGCATCTCGTAGCCTTCCCCTGCTTTCTCTTCAATACTCTCGGCAATTATAAGAATGTTATTGGCATAACACAATTTTTTTATTACCGTACAGTCTACTGATATTTCACCTTCCTTATTTCCTGATACTGTTTGCATGATGTATTTCGCTATATAAGTTAAACAATATCGGAGAGAGAATATTTCTTTGTCGAACACCATAGTGCACTCTAAATCTTTTTATCTACGACAATGTGTAAAATTGCCTTTTGGTTGGCAGTTTTAGGTTTGTAAATCGACTGTTTAATAACATGTTTTTATTAGTTTACGTCGTCAGTAGTAACGTCTTTAAAAGATTTCATTAGGCACGTTGTTAGTAGCAACGTGTTTTAAAATTTTTAAAACACGCAAAATTACGACCGGTTGCTGGTAATCCTAATTTACATTTACATTTTTTTTATATTTACCGTGTTTTCTAGATTCTATCGCAGATAAAATATTTTTTCGACGACTGACATTGAAAGTAGTGTTTTCTCACTGTCATTTGACAACAGAAAGTTGACATTTGCCGCTGAGCGTGCGTTTTCATCACTTTGCCGCTCGCCGAGCGTTTTGGGTTTGCGCGTGAACAAAATAGGTAGCCACGTCCGAATGTTTCCTTGACAATGCCCGTCATTTGTCGAAATAATCGCGTCACATGTCTAATATACTGCGCGAGTAATGTTAACTTGATTGTCAATTAATATTTGCAATAAAATGAAATATGATATTTTCCATTAATAATATGCTCAGTCGTCGAAAAAATAGTATGTATATTTGGAGATAAAAGTGCGCTTGCCGCTTTTGCATGATTGCTGGTTTCGGCTTTGCCTCAACCAGCAATATTCATGCGCAAGCGGCAAGAATGCACTTTCAGCTCTTAACATACAATATACTAATACGATACACATGCGTAAAGCATCTTTAGTCACTCGCGGGGCTTAAAACGCTCGCTCACTCGCGTTTTAACTCTGCCCCAATCGTGACTAAAGAGTAGATTTACACACTTGTATCGTAAATTACTATTAACGTAGTGTTATTGACTTTGATGAAGGCAAAAATGTTTCCTAGTTAACCGTATCGAAGGCTATGGAGTAGTCCACAAAGCACAAATACATCTCAATATCAAATTTCGTCGCTTGCTCTATCAACTGTCGGTTATTTGGTATTTGTTTCCGTATTCTTGACATGGCATGAAGTAAGTTTACTTTTCAGCTATTTGTGGTAAGAGAAAGGGCTTAAGTCGGTTATTAGTAATTTGTACTTTAAAATCATCGGGTATTAAAATAACCTTGCGGTAGCTATTGCATTTTGCTGAATTGCCTTTCTTGTACATAACAGTATCAAGCTGAATCACTCATTAGGCCACGTTCCCGTTTATCATATTCACTTAATTAAACTATAAAAAACATGAATTACCGAAGGTTCCATGATTTTTAGGACTTTTGCTATTATTCCGTCATTACCTGGTGTTTCACTCTTCTTAGGCTTTCCTACTGCTTTTTTGGTAGTGGAGTTAGAAGTTTTTTTTGCTGGTCTCTATCTCTCAATTTTATGAAGTCCTCTTCTGAAGCTTGTAAAAAGGAGAGTGTGTTCGGATCCGCATTCTGCTCATGTCGAAAGACACTTTCTATGAGCTGCAATTTCCCAACCTGAACCAACCTTCTAACGTTCCATGTTGCTATGTTAAGGTTTGTTTGTAAAGAATCGTTTTTGTCTTCCAGAAGCTTATACTGCACTAACTGGCCCAGATCTCTCTATTAGATTAAATTCATCATGATGTGTTCATGGGACGATAATTAGGTCGCTTAATATTACCTACCTTGCCCTATACCTATAGTTCCTGGGTGGTGTAGCTTGAACAAGCGTCCACGTTCGATCAGTAGAGTTAAGTAACGCTCTTTCTGGTCAGAACTTGGATGGGAGTTCCATACTGCTTCTCTCGGCGCCTCGTGATACGGCTGTCATGGAAATAGTTGGTCCCGGATGTCATAATAACATCATGACAGTCGTTAGTGGGGTTGGAAGTCCCCATAAAATGTACAGCGACGCCTATAATTGGCCTAACGGCTGTTGGCTGAGTACAAAAATAAATTTAAAAATAAATACCATTAACTAACGTAACCATTCATCAACAGACTGATTTAGCTATTCGCCGCGTTAAGCTGAAATGTTTGCCGACTTTCTTCTATTATTGAATCTACAAAATGCATTGAATTGATGGTGTCTTAACGAATTCCATAATAAATCTTACTTTTTAGAACTACGTATTCAAAGTTTTGAAGATAGTGCGGTCCGCCGTCTGCGAAAAGCTGCTGTTTGTACAGTACCAGCTAAGGAACACAGGCCTCAGCTTTCTGGCGTCACAGACTCGTGACGTCAGCTAAAGAACGCAATCATTATGGCAGTCACGTGAACTGTGTGTACAGATTATATCTACATGTTGATTGTAAATATCAATTATAATTTAGTTTTTTAATATTCAAGTCACTTAGTGCCTGCGTTACTGTTTGGTGGTGGTCGTGTGAGTGAGTTACCATCAGTATTGCACAAATAAACACGTAAATAACAGTTGCTAGCATTTAAAATCCTAATTACTGCTATAAATACCAAGAGCCAACTTTACTTCAACGAACGACATCAAGGTATGTTAATTATATGTTTTTAAATAGGACTACGTATAACGGAGTTACTTTTAAAATTTCTTACAAAGGTGTTGCAACTCGGTAATTTAGTTTGCAATAAAACTAAATTACTGGGACCCCCAGAATTTGCTGCCCTAGGCTTTAGCCTAGTCCGCCTGTGCTTAAATCCGCCTCTGGATTCATCCACCTATGGCCAATGGGTATCTTCACCATATCTGGCTACTGTCAATTAGTTTAACCTGCACACTAATGTAGTTAATAGAACATGGCAATAGGAGCCGTAAGAAAGAGCTGAGCGAAATAAGGACCAGTTGTCACAAACCATTTCCTGTTGGCGTTTTATCGCCTCCAATACTAATTTTAAATAGTTCTCATAAGTAGAGATATCACCATAGAGCAAGAACCCTTTAAAGGAAAATAGATAAAACAACCGTTCCCGTAGAACATATTAATTAAATAATGTGCAATTCAGTTATTTTTAATTAATCTTTGTATATAGCTAAAAACATGAAATTTTGTTTTGAGTAATTATCTGATGTTTTTTTACTAATCGAATATATATTTCAGTGGACGTACTTCTCCGATTTTGAGCTTAACCCGAGGTATAAATCTTTAACGCCCTTCATAGCTACCTAGAAAATTGCGTAACCTCACAAGGTTTCCGTCAGTTTCGATACAGACTGACGCAAAACCTAACCTGCTAACCTAGAATTTGACATAGACTTACAGTGCCACCAACATAAATAAATGACGCCAAAATAATGACCATTCAAAAACGTTCGATCAGTTCTGAAGGCACTGTATCTTACTTTATTGTTATCCCAAAGTAGATAATGAAATTATGTGATTCCCTTTACATAAAAGCAGTGCAGTATATTAGTGTGGAAGTGCAAATCCTAATGAAACGTTCAAATAAACTTCAGATCGAGTTGGAAAATTATCAATGAATTTACATTATGTAGTTTTACATTATCCTCTTTAAAACTAATTTTTTCCCTCTTGTTGTAATATCTTAACTTTATTCTGCTCCAAAAATGCGTTTACTGCCTTCTGTTGAAGCATGTAACACAAAGTTGAAAATTGGTAATAAAAAATTTTTTTTATTTAATTTGCCGCCTAGTATGATTAATTTATGGCCCCAGCTGGCTTTTATACCGAAAATTGAGAAAGGGCTTACTTGATACTTCCTGGCCATCATATCGGCACTCAATCCTCACATCCATGAACTAACCCTATTATATAGTAAATTACATATTAAACATACTTTAGGTACCTGCATTTTTTTTGTTAAAAAGGTGTATTGTAACAATTGAAAATCTTATACTGAACAAATTCTTATACATCGATATGTCTAATTTAAAAAATAATTAAACACAGCCAAACTTTTAAAAGGAGCATAGTGCTCCGAACTAATTAATATATTCGAATTATCAAAACTGCACTGACGTAGTTGTCAAATTCCTGTCAGAATGCTGTTGACAAAAAGCTATTTCAACAAATGCAATCATTTTATATCAGAATTTAATCTGGGATCCGTTACGCATATCATACACATCACTTATCATAAACCAACGGTGTTATACCTCACTGGAAGAGGACTCAGCAGGATATTTTTTATTATTAAAAATCCTGCCATCAACGCCAACAAAATCCCGATCCTTTAATCGCCAGACAGGCATGCTAACAAGCACGGGCTATGCTTGAAAAATTAGGGAAATGATTAATTTGAAATTAAAATTTTAAATGTTTAGCGTTAAATTAAATTCGTATCAAATTAAAGTTCACTTTGGGGAACTGAAAAAATAATTAAATAAATTTGTAGGCGAGCCATGCGTAACTTCGCTGTGACCTTTTATTTTAGAATTACTAAACATCTAACCGAATAACAAAGACAAAAATTATCTGAAAGAGATCAAATTGGTCCGAGATCCTCGATACATATCGATTTACATATTTTTATATGTTAATTTGTTAATACAGCGTCATTAAGTCGTGCGAAAGTCAAATTGTACCTATATTAGAAAATTTGACTAAATGAAAATACATTAATATTCATCACTATCCAAGCTAAATAAGGTTCGACTTCGTGACCAATCAGCAATAGAAACATTTCGTTGTACGCATGAGCTAAGACGCCAATAACAGTTTGCTATAATCTTAATTAGTATTTTATGACTTACCTTATGGAGAACCACGAAGTGCTTTTAGAATATTCAGTAGTAGAAATAAAGATAACATGGAATATAATGAAAAACAAGACAAAGTACATTCAGAAAAAGGATATCAGAATCATTGCAAACAACAGGAAACGAGAATGGATGGTACAAGATATTCTAGATATTCTCATGATCGAAAGAAAATTACACAAAACAAAACTGACGAAATATAAAGAACTAAATAGAATTATTAGGAAAAAATGCAGATATGCAAGAAAAACTGAATGTTGAAGAAATTCATATAAATATAAATGCTACAAGAAATATACAATACCTATAATGTGAAATAAATTACTGGTAGAAATAAAGAATATCAAGGAACAGTTTTGAGAGACAGCAACAACGAAATATCGTAGGAGTCGAAGTCAAACTCAAGCGATGGAAGGAACATGTTGAAGATGTAGCATTCTACAGTCGAGCTGCTAAAATATAATAAATCTGAATTATCACAAAACCTAAAAGTTAGATAACTTAAAGTACTTGGGAGAAATACATGTTGCATAATCTTCATCTAGTTTTTTTTATTTCAAATAGAAGGTTGAGAATTTTCAAATAAAAGAGGAAACCACTTCCTGTTTTGAATAAAAAACAGATTGGGGCTTGATAGCGTCCAGCAGCAAATAAATTAGGAGCTGATTCCCAGCTTGAGAAGATAAAAAAATCGAAACTTTTCATCTGTAAGGTTGTAATTAATCTAATTCTACATTATATTAAGAAGTAATGGTTTTTCAGGCAAATACAATTAATTCATTGGGCAGGTTCTTAATAGAAAAATCAGTTACAAATTAACTGGTAGGTACATACATTGGCGAGCAGTATAGATTCTAATAGACGTGTCTTTGGCTTAGATTTTTTTCTTTCCCTGTTATTCTTTGCTATCTTTGAACACGGGATGTTATGATTCAGTTGGGTAGAATCACACGGAGTTTTGATGAAACCTGTTTGGATGGCCTAACGAAAATAGAACACAATGTTAGGACAATGTTAGACCATCATTAAGTTTCGTTAACAGCTCCTCACCCAAAAAGTCGCTTCACTAGTCTGGCAATGAGGTTGTTTCCTGTTAAATAGAGTTCAACTCTATTGGCAAGACGATAGTTTCTAGCAGCATAGGATCACCTCCTTTTTAGTTAGGTTAGTCGTAAGCGCAGGAAACTTATATAAACTATTCAATTCAGTCAAAACCCAAAATATGTCAAGTTACAAGTTTAAAATGTACATATGAAAATCAATCTACCGTCAATAACTTCATAATCAAGTAACAAGGTAGTCAAATAATGGGCATTTCTTATACTTTAGAAGCGTGAATTGAGTTAACCGATAAATCACTTAACAGCTTTCATTGTGAATAGAAATAGGTTAAGAGGGTATAGAGAGCTCTTTAAATGTATCTTACCTGAAGGTGCCGAATTTCAGAAAAAGAAAGAAAACCTTTCTATAGAACTCATGATTGACTAATCAATTGAAATCAAACTGATATGAACGCTAATTCGATATTTCAGTATAAAGTATCATATATGAACTACCATAGTAGATAAACCTTTATTATATTAAACTCATAATTAACCATTAACGTAACCCATAAATTATATGATTGAATGTATATATAAATATTGTAGAAAAAAACTAACATCTTAAATAAAGTTGTTGGCGCCCAATACTTCTTTCTTAGTTAACCTAAAACCTTTATGTGAAAGTGAAGTAAACAAAAACCCCACATTTATCATACTCGTATCGCAAGCCGAGGATTGAGCTAGTCGGAGTTATGTAAGCCTTCTAAGGTAGGTTGCAATAGTTGGTACAAAGAGCTTGACAACTAGGATAGTCCTAATCTTCCCCACCAACAGAATCAATTAAGAATCCCACGAATTACCAACACTGAATTAATTCACTCCTTAAGAACATAAAAAAAGGAAAGCCACCGGCACCAATAATATTTACACAGTTATTCTTAAAGAAAGGCAAACGAAAAATGCAAGGGTTGGAATCTTATAAAACATTATTCGGAAAAATTTATATCTCAAGCAAGATAGTATCAATCCAAAAACAGAGGCCAGCTGTTTGAAATATTTCTAGGAATCATTTATTTACGAATTTATAGGAAGTGCGAATACCAAATAGATAATCTCAACTGGAATTCCATAATAGAGACACAAATATATAGAGCCATGAATGTATATGTATACGCATATTTCATTGCCTTGAAGTATATTACGAGTAATCACCAGGACAGGCGCGTAGGGGCCGCGGGGGCCACGGGGGCCAATGGCCCCCTCAAATAATTTTCAGAGGGGCCTGGCCCCCTCAAAAATATTTGTTTCTAGTTTTATCATAATTTATAATTTTACGTATTTCTTGCAACCACTAACATGAACATATATGAACTTGAATTGTAATTAAAACCCGCGTCTGTAAATCGCCTTATTTTTTATTGCCGCCGAGTGAACGATATTAAATTTCACTATTCCAGAAAGTAATCGGTGTGGTCGGATATAATTGAAATGAGACTACTATAACAACACTTTTCTTATCGGGTATTTGCCGTACAGCTGCAAGGTTGTTTCCAAAAGATGCCTACTATTAAGATTTTAACCGCCTTTTTGAACAACCGATTGGCGCGGGTTTGATAATAGTTATTTACTATACAAATGGGATAACAGCATCATTAATATACGTGTGTGTAAGTTACAAACGAGTGCGTAGCACCAGTTATGTAAGCACACAAGTATATTAATGATGCATTATCACACATGCATTGTACAAAATTTTATCTACGACTGCCTAAAATTGAAAAAAAGTGCATTAAGAGAAATGTCAGATGTCATTTTCAAAAATATTTTAGTAGGCAAATGTCATTATGTCATTCATTTGACACTATTTCAGTTACGCAATGAAGTCATTACACAACTCAGTTGCGTAATGAAACCATTACATAACTGAGTGGTGTAATGAGCTTCATTACCTAACTGAAATAGTGTCAAATGAGTGACGTAATGCGTTACTTATCCCGCTGGAGTAGATAAAATACATTTTTTGATTTATTATGTGGAACATTAGTAGGTGCTTTACCAACTAGAATTTCTGATTTTGGTACAGGTTTCTAAATAATAGTTTCTTAATTGAATTTATTTTTGTATTTGTGTTTTATTATTTTTAATCTTTATTTATACTCTTTTTATTTTTCGGAAACTCGTTTCTATATTTATTTAAGTTTGCTTATTCATGTGTATTCTTTGCTTATGTGAAAATCTGATAATAAACGTTGTTCATTGTTTAATTAATTTTTTTATGGTACAGTGTTTTTTTTAAATAAAATAGCACTTATTAAGTAACCAGTGACTACAATATACTATTATAGTATAAAACTAAAAATTGATAATCAGGAAATCAGAAATATTATAGCTCGTATTAATGTGATCAAGTTAGAAGTGTAAGTCTTTATTGAAAATAGAATGGCCCCCACCGTCTAGAAAACGCTCCTACGCGCCTGCACCAGGAGATGTTGGAGATCCTAAAGTCAACGAGAATTGACAAAACAGACTTGCGTGTTATAAAATTTTACGGGTATCAGACAGCAAAAGTCTAGAAGACAAGGCTGCGTTCTCTTCCCGGAACTTTCACTCTATACCCAGAA
The DNA here is from genome assembly GCA_940337035.1 of Agriotes lineatus. Taxonomy (NCBI): domain Eukaryota; kingdom Metazoa; phylum Arthropoda; class Insecta; order Coleoptera; family Elateridae; genus Agriotes; species Agriotes lineatus. Next base: position 24,080 of record CALNHX010009503.1, read on the forward strand.
ACTCTATTTAAGATACCTCTAGATGTTGGCTCCAACCCAGAAGACCACAACCTCGGCGTGGATGACGTTGAAATTTCGCAATTGCAACGTACATACCTAGCTTCCACCTATTAACGCTCAATCTTCTCATAAAATCACATGTATGTGATCGTAACAATTTATTTAAACACAGAGTGTACTGAATAACAGGTATTTATGTCAAACTGCAAGCTACTTAAAAAAATGTCGCACAATAAACTTAAATATTCAAACTAGTTTAACTACAACAGTGAGACAAGTATATACACGCAGAATCTACAACCCTGTAGAAGCTACTTATGAAGTACACTTAGTAAGCATAAATAAACGTCGTACAGCGTAAATGCCGACGTGGAAGCAAGGTGTGCACCAGCAGCTGTGGAATAATGATTTGCCAACGGACTTCTGCTTCACTGGAACTTCTGCTGGTGCCCTGGCAAAGACCTGAGGCACGAAAGGCCAAGAAGATGAGCAGTGGCGAAATCCAGGCAGTTTTAAGATGAGATTTAATCTAACCACATCATGGAGTGTTATATTTCTCTCAATGGGGCTTAACTGACGGTAAGACACTCTTTAAAAAATATATGTAGATCGAGAATGCTTTAAATCTGGTAATTGGCCAATTTCGATAAACACGAGAACTTGACGAAAAACTCACGGCTGCTTCTCACATCGCAACTTGTTTGCTTCGCCATCCGAACCGTTCTGCCTTCTAAATTCCATCTTCTAAAATTTTTGAGACCCACAAAATAATAACCCCACGGCGACAGCCAAGCAGCCTGTCCTCTCCAAATCTTAAACAAGAGTGCGAAAGCAAGGGAACCGCTAGGCGTTCAACGCTATCATCCCTGCTTACGGGGCGAGATCGTAGACGTGCACGCCTAAAATGCTCATGCTTCATTAAAATTTTCGAACAACTAAGATTTGTCGTAGTGGGAGAAATCAAAAAATAAAATCAGTTGGAAGACACCAGAACTCATAGCTGAAAGACTTTAGGAGATGGTTGGTTAGGATGGTTATCAGATATATGTCGTGTTACAGTTTCTAAGACTGCAATAACTACTTGGATCGTCAGCTTTCGGCAAGAGGTGGCTCACATGACTGCTGGTACACATTTGTAAAGATTATTTAATAAAGAAGTAAAAAATGGGGCGAAGGAGTTTTTTTCTGTCAAGTGTGAAGTAAATAATGATTACTGAGAATGTCACCTATTATCTCATGCACCCAAGCAATGTCAGAGTTGTCTTTGAGATAATAATTTGTGGCTAAAGAGAAGTATTTGAAAAAAAACTTAACTGATGTAGCACAAACATAAGAAAACAGATCTGTAAATGTAACTTGAGGCAAATATTTTTACTGTGAAGCAAAATTATAAGTTAGGCCATACCAGCCTTTCATAACAATAAGAAAGTGTTTTTAGATATATTTACTATGTGTTTTTATTGTTTGGTTCACATCAATGGCTTTGATATATTTGTAATAAAACTTGCATTTTTTTCCAAATCGTATGTCCTAATACCCTAACCGGAAAAACATTATTCTTCTTAACATAGAATTTCGGCTTAGACCGCGTAGTATTTGTATATGAACACCCAGCATTTTCTGGCTTAATGTGCCTTGCACCTTGTGAAGTCGAGCAAAAACCCGCGCGATGGCCATGCTCTTTGGTGGCTCGTGTTGTTTGAGTATCTTGAGAACGAGGATACTTAGGCAGATTTGGCCGTTTTGCTGTTTGTGCATCCATATTCACTAACGTTTCGCAAGACCTTGCAGCTTGCATCATCAGAGTGAAAGTCGCACAGATACTCAAACAACACGAGCCACCAAAGAGCATGGCCATCGCGCGGGTTTTTGCTCGACTTCACAAGGTGCAAGGCACATTAAGCCAGAAAATGCTGGGTGTTCATATACAAATACTACGCGGTCTAAGCCGAAATTCTATGTTAAGAAGAATAATTCGAGTAACCGCGAAAGCCTCAAACAATACGGAAAAACATTGACACGTTGTGTAAGGACATTTCTTCGAAATTAGTACATGCCTGTATTTCCCGCATAAGTCAAACCCAAATTCGTAGTGTAGTGGTGAAGATTCAAACCTTTACTCCATACTATCTTTGTTTCCGCTCATTTTAAATGCTAACGTTTTGCAGGCTGTTTAGGATCAATTCAAGTTTATTTATTCGTGTTCTAAATTTAAATTTTGTTCTCGCATGCAAAGCGATGCATTTTGTCCTATCGCATACTTAGAATTTGATCGCTCAGATAGGCCCAAAACTTTCCCGAAGCTTCAGGTAGAGTTGCTAAGTCAGGATTTTGTCAGCGCGACGTCTTTCACATTGTACCCATAAGCTAAAGAGAGCAAGCAGCTAAGTCACGCCTGCGTGGTCTTATTCCGTTTCCGCATCTCAGCCCGAAGCATCATTCAGCCTCGGGCCTTGAGATCGTGGGCAAGGTTAGGCGTTGAATCCCGGCGAGGCAAAAGCCTCGTCGCGTAGTTAGTGAAGCAGAAATTGTTGTAAGTTGTGAAACTACATTGTTGCTGTGGTCGAGCCAGTGCGTAGTAGTGGTAGTGTTAAGCCGACATGTCCGTGTTGTAAAGATAGCATCTTCTGTACCGCCGTAGAGGGATTTTATGTGGATATCTCAACCGTATGCTAAACTTGCCAGTGTAGTAGAGCCCTAAGTCGTCATACCTAACCTGCTTATCGTAAAGGTGCTTCATTTGTACCCAAATTGGGATGTAACGTCGCTCCTCCGCTCGATTATCGCTCCTTAATGTGGTTTCCCAGTAGTTCCTGTTCGCATTTAGTGGCAATAGCTTAGGATACGATCTGCAGCTGGACAAGAACAACGTGATTCAGAACATCTGACTTCTTATCAGGTATTTGTTAGTTCCTAGTATGTGCAACACCGATAATTTTAGAGTCAAGTGGATTTTGAAGTGTTTGGGCAAATTGCGCCTTTGGTTGAATTCACTCGTTTTTCATTAGTGTTTGCATGAATATTTGTGTATTGTTTTAATGTACAGGAGCACTGAGCACTGACTTCCACATTTAGAGTGCGTTCACCTGTGTTGCTTATTTTGTTTTTCCGATTAGACGGAATGTGGTGGCGCTTTATTATCCTTTTACCTCGTGTACCGGAGGGCAGCCCTAATTCAAAGGTCGTCAAGAACCCGCCCTTCCAACTCAGTTCTAGCTTTAGCAACCTTTTGTTACCGTACATCGTAACGGAGTTAGGACCGCGTATTCTAGGTAGATTTCTCTTTTATGTAGTTAAAAGTTTTTCGTACGGTAACAAACTGGCTCCCAAGCTTGTGGCCTTGTTTTGCCCACTTGAGGTCTATTTTGTGTCGTTAATACCGGTTTCGTGCGGTAACAGTTGATTGATATCTCTCATAGGGTACTAAAAATACAATCTCACAGTTTCCCATTACACTAAAACAAGCATTTAAATATGATATCACATATAGAAATCGATTTTCTATTCCATATGCTCACTATTCGCTCTCTATTTTTTTTTAAATCCCGTAAAGCAAAAACATATCGTAAATTAGTCTTCAACTTCCAACTAAGGAATTTACGTTACGAAGTCTTCTAACGGTTGGGTTGTGATTGACTATTCAACACTATAACATATAAGCCAATCACATTGCAGACATTTGCTTTTTTCAACCAATAACAGCAGTATATCACTGAATATTGGGCACCATGCAAAATATTCACAAAACAATGTACGTACTCAAAAAATAAATAGCCTTGTTGCGAAGTATCGCTTAGCAACTATGTTCTGTCCCTAGTGATATCGCTAGGTTACGTAACACTAAACCCCAACAAACTGTGTGGCTTGTTTTAGACATTTTAAAATGCTGTGTTTTGGAAGTATTCCGCTGAATTTAATTGAGAATGAATAATTATATTAATTGTTGGATTATATTTTAATAAAGTTAATCGGTATGTATTAATATTGTTAAATAGTCGTCCCAAATACCACTCGAAGTGGATATATATTTTTTAAATATTTTGCCATTTCCATAGAAATTATTGCAAATTTCACTCAACAAAATCACATTTACATGTCACTCGCCTTCGGCTCGTGACATTTTTGATATGATTTTGTATCGTGAAATTTAAACGCAATAATTTACATGGAAACGACAAAATATTTGTCAAAAATATATCCACTGCTTGTGGTATTACCCTTGACTATTCAACACTATAACATATAAGCCAATCACATTGCAGACATTTGCTTTTTTCAACCAATAACAGCAGTATATCACTGAATATTGGCCACCATGCAAAATATTCACAAAACAATGTACGTACTCAAAAACTAAATAGCCTTGTTGCAAAATATCGCTTAGCAACGATGTTCTGTCCTTAGCGATATCGCTAGGTTGCGTAAAACTAAACACTATTCTGCTGAATTTAATTGAGAATGAATATTAATTGTTGGATTATTTTTCAATATAGTTAATCGTTATGTATTAATATTGTTAAATAATCGTCCCAAATACCACTCGAAGTGGATATATATTTTTTAAATATTTTGCCATTTCCATAGAAATTATTGCAAATTTCACTCAACAAAATCACACTTAAATGTCACTCGCCTTCGGCTCGTGACATTTTTGATGTGATTTTGTATCGTGAAATTTAAATGCAATAATTTACATGGAAACGGCAAAATATTTGTCAAAAATATATCCACTACTTGTGGTATTACCCTTGAATATACCACAATGTTACCAGTGAGTCAGTCCAAATATTCACGTTCGATATAGTACACTACTCTTCCAAAGGTAGCCTTACATAATTCAGGAGTTTGGCTGCCAACAATGCCCCACAAAGTTCGAGCCTATGTAATATTACCTTCTTAAGCTGGATAACTTCAGATTTGGCTATGATCAGGGTAAATATACACAGTTGCTCGTAGATAAACAACAGCGGCGAAACCTTTCTTCGAGCTGTCTGAAAAGGTATGCAGTAGGAGGTCGATATCAACTCGAAGATTTCGTGATAAGCTGAAACCAGCTAACAGTACAAGCTCAGTCCGTAGTCTGGACCACTGGTAACAAATTCTGATCATCCCGTTTTAAGCTCACTTATCACAAGTACTGTATTAACAATTTTCTAAGCATTGTATTTGTAAGTAACGCCCAATTTAGTTGCTATGAATAAGCCTGTTTTGTTAAAAATTAATAACTGTCAGTTTGACAAAGCGTTTAAGGACCAACAGAAAGTGTTTTACTTTCTGTCCCTCGGTTTAAATCGACGCACAGAAAGTGTTTACAACAGCAATTCAATAGCAGCGATCCTTACATAAATGAATGGAACATTTTCTAAGCCTCTAAATGTTTTAAAAAAGGTATTAGTGAGTAGGAAAACACTTTATTGCATCTGGGCAATACCGATTTTCTTAAAAAAAAATAAACTTTCACTTTACATGTATTTTAACGTTTGTCTCACAATTCAGGAAGTTGTTGATTTTAAATAAATATATGAATAAATTAAGTATTGGTATCTACCAATTGATAAGAAATAGCAGACACACTCCACTGCATTTGATGTTTTACGGATTCGTGTCTACAACTGTCGATCGGCATGGGCCGGCCGCTCGAATTCCCTCGTGGACCCAGCTGTATTGTGTGTTGTAGTTGTATTGTCATCGAATGGCAGCCGCCTTACGCCAGTAAACGGATAGCCTTACCATCAAATGATTCTTCCTGTTACCATTAATAATTCTTCAAGTAAGTCTCCACGGATTCTGTTACGAATTAGCTACGAATGATCGAATCATCGTAAAGCTACCCAAATACTAGTGGAGCTGTTCTTAATATCTTTCGCATGCTCGTAATACTCTAGGGAAAAACTTTAACTCAGTTGTTCCGAATCTATTCCGGCTGAATCGTAAAATAGAGGGGCCTTCGGCCTGCTGATTAGCTTGGTCAGCGAATGATACAAATCAGAGATATTCCTACCTGTCTCTACGTGTTATTACAGTATACCGAATCTACCTGCCACGCTGAAACATGGGGTACACAGCCGAAATTTGCTTTTGATGAAAATTACTTACTGTTTGGGTTTACTCTCTGTTTTATCTGATTTTGGCAGGTTAAATTTATCTGACTTCTGCGTTGCAAAATAGTAAACGGCAACAGTACACTCTCTTAGGCGCGTTACTGCGGGGATTCTCGTAAAGCTTTTGTACCTCAGATTTTGCGTATTTTTACTTCCCTCATCTAAAATACGAAGAAAAATCACCTTCCGAGATTTCTTCAGATCTTTACGTTTCAGGGTCTCTAGATAATGAAAAACAGGTTTTCTCAATTCCGTCTGTCTGTCTACTGGCGGTATAACTCAAAAACTGTTTGTTGGAAGATAACGATATTTTCCCTCCGGATTATATAATTACCTGGCATGAAACCCAGAAAATTTCAGATAAATATATACAGAGCAAACACCTTAAAAAAATTAAGTTTGTTTATTTTTGAGTTAACCTTTAAACAGATGGAAGTAGCAATTTTCACATAGGTCAGGCTTTACACTTGCCAAAAATAGGACTCAACAGATACAGGATAATGTCACAAAAGAGTCAAAACGTTTCAAGAATAAGACCGTTCTGTTCAATAGAGGCGTTCGCCGCACACGTTGGATGGCGCAGTACGACAAGGCGATGCGATTACAATCGCTACGCCGGAGTTCAAACCCCAGCGGGCTACATTTTTTAAGTTTTAAATTGATCTAATTCACGCGAGGGCAGTTTCATGTAAACCCCTTTCCAGATTTGTAATTATTATCATTGAGAATATATCTTATGCAACTTTTGAGAAATGTTTGGAAATATACGGGTAAATTTCCACTTACCGTAGTTTTGACCAAAATCCGTAAAATTTTATTATTTACACACTAGCTTTATTATTATTTATAATAAAAATGTTTTCTTATTGTGTTTTTTTTTATTCGTGGTATTCTCTATCAAAATATAAGGCTTGTATAAAAAAATCCTACGAAAATATTTGCAAAAAATATTCCACAGCTATCTTTTCTAACAAAATTCGTGCATTCCTCTAAGAAAAAATCCCTCCTCCATCGGAGTCAGGATTTTTTCAGTTGCCATACACTCATGCTTTTATTGAAAAAATAGCTGCGAAACATTTTTCCAAACATTTTCGGAAATTTTATCGGCACTTGTTATATTGCTTCTGAATATTTGGTGTTACGTGTATTATATAATGTTCTTGAACATTAAATTAGGGATAATATATCATGAGACATAATTAAGATATAAAGACATACGCATATTTCCCAAACTTTGGAATGTTTAGGCACCTTCCAGACTGGTCCTATTAATCATTTTTCCGTTCTAATTGTTCTAAGGGATCATTGGGAAAGTGAAATCATAACGAGTTTCCGAAAAATTGCTATAATTACTCACAATACATGTAGACATTTTCATCTAAGAGGCTGTGAGAAATTCAAACTACTACGTATATAATGAATTACTATTTGACTACTTGTGATGTGATGACGTTAAACAAAAAAGTTTCCTTCTTGGATGAACGTCCATCTTCAAACGCCATTTTCATAATCAGCTGATCGAGTTAAATTCATACCAACTCCAACCATATTAACACTCGTGGGCACACGAAGACCACCATATACAATGGGATAACGCATCAATTGTAGCTAAAGAGGAAAACACATTCCGTAGGAAGCTGAAAGAAGCTACATACATAGCGCTGGCAGTAGAACCAATTAGCCAGGCTAGCGCAGAACTAAAGCCCATTTGGATGCCATTACTGCGCAGAGAATTACAAAAATAGTCTACTGCGCATACAGCGGTAAGATATATATAAGTTTACAACTAAAATATACAACCGCCCTGGTGGCCTAGTGGTTAGAGTGGCAGACTAGTAATCACAGCGATCAGCGGTCCCGGGTTCAAACCCCGGGGGAGGCACAAATTTACGTAGAAAAACGTACAATATCAGTCCTTCTCAGGACTAACCAGGAACACCTGAAGACGGGAGTAGATCAAAACTCCCGAAACGTTGTGTAATTTACACCCTAGACAGTGGAAAAAGTTCGAAAAACATATCATAATAGACCACTGCCAAAAATGGTATGCAGAGAACAACTCTTCTTTACTATAAATCTGGAATATAATCAAGGCACTCTAACCTATATGCCATTCACGATCTTTTTGGGTCTGGTGAGGCTATGACCATATAGTAATTTTGTTGGCAATACCACTGTGGCAACTAAACTCCCTAATGGAAATGGACAGTATTTGACAGTTTTTGTGTTAGGTTAGGTTGTTTTCAGTTTAAGGTTATATTTTCTGAATAGGTACATTGTTGCCGGATCTCTGTTTAAATTAAGGATGAAAAATTTAAATGATTTGCCAATTGACGACAGAAACGAAAATGAGAACTAATGATAAGAAAAGCATTCAATAATAATGTTTATTATAATTTTGATACGAATTGTGTACATGCTATGAATGTGCCACTTTATTTTACATGCTTGCTTGCTTGCTGGTGTGGAAGGTTAAAAACGTCACAAATTGATGCCAAATAAATTTAGTAGAGCAATTGAGCAATATTGGTCTTATAGAAATTAACATGTGAAAAATGTAAATATCTTGTCAAATGGATGACTTGCTGATTTTACTTCATGTTGATTTTCACATCTGACACATGACATTTCAACACTAAAATAGTAATAAGTAGGTAGGTAGTAAATCATTATACATTACGCTGGATCGTTTTTCCTTTCCAAATTTTTAACGTACAGCAAATATATTCCTCAGTCTCCACATCAACTCGTGTTCTTTTAAATCTCGTCTGTTCTTTTTAAATTGGAAGTAGCATCGGTTAATGGAAAATTTTTATTGCAACAAAATTATTTTGGGCATTTTGACTTTTCCTTTAACGGAAATTAAAATTATTTTTAGCCGGGGTCGATAGCTCAGTGGTAAGCATCCTGATTACTGATCTAAGGGTCGCGAGTTCGATGCCCGGTCCCGGTGAGGTTTTCAAAAATAAAAAATGCAGATGAAAGCCTCTACAGAATGCCATCATTCGGAAGTGATGTAAAGTCGTGAGTTCCATGTTACTACAATGTGTAGCATGTAAAAGATCCCTTGCTAGGGTTAGAACTTCTTAGTCTCGGCAAAATTCTAAGTAGGACTTTGACCATATGACCAAAGCAGTCGTGTCTAAGATAGCTGGTAATCCGCATGCCTAGACCTTGTCCAATAACAACCAAACAAACAAACAAACAAAATTATTTTTACACACTTGATAAATCATTGATTTTCTTACAAATATTAAAATAATAAATCTGGCAACGTTGTGGCAAGAAAATGTCGAACTTACACTGACAGAAAAAAAGTTGCATCCGCTACCTATGTCACCGAATCAGTTAGTCCAACATGAAAAGAAAAAATCATAGCCAACTCTGTTCCAAAAAGGTTGTGAACGGATTATACTGTACTTTATTTAACTGTCAACGATCACTTCTTTGGTGTCATATAACCTCGTTCATCCCATTGTTGTCATATTTTGGTGGGTGGCTATTAGTCCAGGCATAATAAAGGGTGTCCAAATTTGAGGTTGGATATTAATTCGTTAATAAAACGCGTAAATAACTTGAAAATATAAGTTATTTTAATGAAAACTTAAAGCATATACGTAACGATTAAACATATTAAAGATAATATCAGATAAATGCCCTCCTCGGCTTGTTTTGCATGAAATCATTCTTTTTTCAAATCTTCAACCACATTTAAACATAAGCAAGGGTCTATCTCACCAATTACGCGTGTAATTTTGGCCTTTAGGTCTGTAATTGTCTGTAGACTATTGACATAGACTTTGCTTTCCACATAACCCCAGAGGAAAAAATCCAAAGGCGCCAATTCACACGATCTTGACGGCTAATCGATGTCACCATATCGAGAGATAAGTCTACCTCTGCACTTTGATTGCAGTAAAGTTACTGTTTCGCGCGCTGTGTGACATGTTACACCATCTTGTTGAAACCACATGTCACGCAAGTCCATAGCGCGAACTTTTTTTTCAGTTTCTGCAAGGGGGAAAGTCCCATATCTGTAAGGGGTTTTTACAATAAATATACGTTGCTGAAGCGTGAACAGCTCCAAATAACTTAAATGGCAATGTGTCAAAATGACAACTATAAAATATTAGCACTGTATGTTTGACAGAAATCAAATGCTGCGAAATTCAAAATCCTACTCCAAATTTGACACGTTAGATATCTACTTCAAAAAAATTCAGTCTTGATTTTTTAACAAATTTTCATTACACTGTATGAAGAACCCTTTAAAAGGCCCCGCCTCTGGAGTGCCCACGTCGGCGTCGTATCAAGCAGACCTTGGCAGTAGTTAAAAAATAGTATATTATTGAGAAAAGTGATGTTTTTCTGAACAAGTATGGCTTGTTTGAGTACGAGCGTCAGTGAGTACTTAAACGGCCATACAAGTTTAGTGAAACATCACTTTTCTAACGTGTTGAATATACTATTTTATGGCTTTTCATAAGAAATGTAGAATATTAAATTTTTACATACAAGTGACACTAACTGCCAAAACATAACCAACATGAGGATAACTCATTCCTATGTACTAAAGCACAATAAGCAGCTCCAGTTGATGTTATGCGTTTGGTGCTGAAGTGTGTTGTTGGTGATACTGTAAGTTTATGTCAAATTCGAGGTTAGCAGGTTAGGTGTTGCGTCAATCTGTGTCAAAACTGACGCAAAACCTAACCTACTAACCTCGAATGACTATAGATGCTTTACGCATCTGTATCGTACAATATTTTATCTACGATAGAATCTAGAAAACACGGTAAATATAAAATAGTATATTAAAGTATGAGTGGATAACAAGGTCTTTAAAACACGCACGAGTTTTCGAGCACGACGGCGTAGCCGGAGTGCTCGAAATAGAGCAAGTGTTTTAAAGACCAGTTATCCACGAATACTTTACGCTATTTTTTATTATACCTCCAATACTGGAAATAAATTACGCACTAAAAACTTGGAAATAATTTTTGTCGTGATAAATCGCGAGGTCATAATAATATTGCTACTATAGTAACGAGAATTATTTACGTTTTTGTTGCGCCCATCTCCGTTGTTGCATTCAATCGTTCCCTTGACTACCTTTAAAGCTCGGCGAGCTTTAATCGCCTGTATTCGCACGCTCAGGCGTGTTTTAACCGGCGATTCTGATGCAGGTATAATAAAAAAAAATTAATGTAAATTAGGATTATCAGCAACCGGTCGAAATTTTGCGTGTTTTAAAAATTTTCAAACACGTTGCTACTGACAACGTGTCTAATGAAAATTTTTAAACTCGTTACTACTAACGACGTAAACTAATGAAAACATGTTATTAAATAGTCGTTTTACAAACTTAAAACAGCCAACTAAAAGGCAATTTTACACACTGTCGTAGATAAATTACTATTGTAAAACTAGTTTTGAAAGTCATACTTTTTTTCATGAATTTTCAGTTTGATAACGAGTGCGAAGCCCGAGGTAATCAAGCAAATGAATGAAGAAAATGACTTTCAAAACATGTTGTGCACATAGTTTTTTTTGCATAGTGATCCCTTGGTCGAAGTTTAATCGAAAAGGACTTCGGAATTGACAACTATCAAATTGATATTTCTATAAAGTAGTTCAAAAGTGTACTTTTTTTCACGATTTTTCGAACGAACTTTCAATACGGTTTTTCGTTAAAAAAAGACGACTTTCAGGATCGCTATGCAAAAACATCTTTTGTTTAGGTAAAATAACTTTTCTGTGTTCAACACGGCAAAAAAACTATTGAGAAAAGTTCTTCAGAATCTAATATTATGGGGGCATAGAAAAATTCAGCCATATCTAATGACTTTTATGAAACCGTGTTTATTAGAAGGAATTGCAAAAATGTTTCATCTCATACACACGGTTTCAGATAAGTATGCCTATATTTCTGAAATTTTGTAGCGGGTTATAATTTTACATACGAATGAATAAGGTACTTTATAGTGATTCTTTCTAATAAACACGTGGTTTCTTCTTCTGCTTGTTGCTCCAAAAAACTACGACGCCTGTACCACAGCGACGGGGACCTTTAAGGATTGTTCATAGGGCGCTAAGGAATATTTATGTCAAAAATCAAGACTAAATTTTTTTAGGATTTCCTCAAAATTTGTCTAATAAGCCTGGGCTAGATGTATTGTTGTACCTAACTCTTTTTTGCATATATTTCACTGTTATCCCTCCTTACGTACGTGATTAAATCCACAATATGAGGATCTGTTAGCAGCTGATATTCATAATCCAGCAAACTTTGGCGTGCGGTTCGAAACTTGACAACAATTAATCATAAACTTGCCGCCGGACTCAACAGTTAAAATAGTTGCCCCTCGCTAAGCACTTCATATCAGAGATAATTCCGGTCACGACCTGGGCGGAGGTATTAGCACAAACGTTAATCCCAGGGTCGCCAAGTTTGATGGATTAATTGCCGAGATAGCGCAGTTTCTCAACTTGAACTTAACCTGCTACTTATTCAAAGTAATTAATGCGACATTACAATTTATTAAGGTATCGTGTAATAGATTGGCGCTCGGGACACCACATTACAGCAAAATATTGATCGCACTCACGCACGTTATCAGCGAATTTAGTAGTACCACAAAAAGTTTGTCAAGGAGAACGGGGTTGCGCCTGGTTCGGGGCCCAGCTGCCACCCCAGCATCAGCACGAGCGGCATGAACCCCATGTGGAAGATCGACTTGAAGAAGTCGCACACCATTTGCAGTCTCACCAAGTGATCGTTGGACGACATCCTTGCTTATGTGGCTTCCAAGAGAGATTTACGGAACTTTTGAAATTGGTCTTGAGGGCTGCTCCAAATACGTCGCACTTTGACAGATGGGCTTGCTCACTATTCACGAATTGCTACGATGGGTCATTGTTTTCACAGTTTGCTTAATTTTCTAATTTTTCTAAATTAATAATTATTTTCGTGGGACTGAGTAGGTTTATACCGACAAGTTATACCACCGTAATTAGCTGTGTTTCCTCAGTAGAAAAACTCCTGTTGTCGCTTTCTCAGCCTGTGGAGTGGGGAGCTATGACGTCACAAAGATGGCGATTCTTGTTACAAGGTTTTAATACAGTAAAACTAGGGTTTAACCCAAACATCCAAAAATAAAATTCTACCCAGCGGCAAACTGTTTAGTACCCTCCTCTTAGTAAGTGGTAAAAAGTTGCGCGTCGGATTTAGGCGGGAGAGGGTTGGAAAGGTGGTAAAATGGTAGGTTTCAACAGTTTTTCGCAAATATCTCGTTAACTATGAGGTTTAGCGTGAACTTTATTTTATACAAAATTAATCTACATTTAATTTACAATAAAAATGGTCTTATGCATTTTTGCACTCCAATAAAGGATTACGAATATATGGAGGGGGTAAAAATTTAACTTTTTCTGTTGGCACAAAAGCAAAAATTACGCATATGAACTCGTAATATTCGCTCCAAATATATTACATAAAAACTTAACATATTTCTTAGCAAAACATTCTGACCGAATACGTCAAAATTTAATCGGCTAATTTAATGCACTTGGGATATTACTGTTGAATATTATTTTTCATTAGATCTATCCAGCATATGGTATTTAGTCTATGATGTCTCTTTGAAGCCAAAACAAAGAATAAAACCGTTAAATTAAAAAACGTGTGTGGGTTTATATGGATTAGTACAAATTGAGTTTTTTAAATTTTTAAATTCTATTTTTGTAGAGTGAAGACAGTGCTCTGGCGAGGGCCGCCCCCCCCTGCCTCCCCCCCGCTAGTTACGGCTATGTAGGTACTGAATTTTACACAAAAAATTATAGTTCGGAATCTGGAAACTATACAACAAACTAAATAAATTATCTGAGAATGTGACGGTCTACGAACGATACGTAGTCAATATGATATACATTTCAAATTTTAAGTTCTCCAACAATTTTAAAATGACTACGATTTATATTAAAAACTGATCATTAATCATACTTTGTACACAACTGAGCGTTGTTAGTCGTGGACCACATGCGTTTCCATGACAGTAAGTTGGATTTACGAAAGCTCAACGGTAAGTAATGGCAAATGTCAATAAATTTGACAATAGTGACGGAATCATAAATAAAGGGATTATAAACAGACTACTTGGTAAATTTATTAGTTTTATTTATTGATGTATCAAAGAATTAGACGTCATTTTTGACAATTTAACATTATCTATATGTACGAGTATATATAAAAATCAATCGCCGTGTGTTAGTAACGCAAAAACTCGAGAACGACTTGACCGATTTGGATGATTTTTTTAGTTTTGTTCGTCTTACTCCCGAGGTGGTTTAGCAAAAAAGAAAATTCGGAAAAATCCAAAGGGAACGCCGGAAAATTTGAAAATATCGAAAGTGTGTTTTACTATTTGCAGTAATTGCTTAATGGTTTGAAGGGTTTTCCCCATCATGTCATAATCCGCATCAGCTAACCGAAGGCGGAAGAGATAAGACACTAATAGCAATTTATGAGCAGGGGGTAATTCCAAATGCCTTACACAGGTCGTCGCATTCAGTCAGTCAGTCAGGCAGACATTCAAATTTGGTTTGTGTACAAGTGATTGTGAAAACAATTCCGTGTCGTTTTATAGTGTCCGTTACAATGCCAAAGGCACAACGAGCTAACATAGGTCGTCGCAGTCAGTCAGCTGCGAACGTGCGAACCGCAATGAGGTTTTTTTGGGACGTTAATTGCAAAAATAGCATTTAATTTTAAATTCAAGACGATGGACATAACATAAAATTAAAACTCTATAGTGGTGAAACAGAGACAAATTATTTTTGGGCAGAATATCGTTTCCCGGTTCAGCTAGTAATTTATTATATTAGAAATAAGTATTCAAGTTCAATGATGCAAAAAATACTATAAGAATCGCATTCGCGTAATATTTAACAGTCACAGACACTGCCTTCGGTCGGTAAACCATCCTTACCCTTTTTTGATACTTAATGTACTATAAGATATAATGTTCTACTTATCTAAACAACCATGAAAACAATGACATAATTGCATTAGTAGGTCATTATTTTTATGTTTTCTAGTCCTTGACATTGTCTTCCACCGGTAAACCATTCTTACCGTTCTGCAGACTTAATTATACTGTAAATTATAGTTCTACTCATCTAGAAAAACATAGTAAAATTGTAACGTACAGTATCATTATCCCCACTGAAATTGAAGTCAAAAGAAATAAATTAAAGATGCTTAAGTGCCCAGTCATTTAAATGTTAAGAAATATAGTTATTACGTCTAACCACATTTATGTCATCAGACCTGAAATTGATAACGGAACGGCTATGCAATTTCATAATAGATACATATTATCTGATTCTCAATTCGTTTCTTGCTGAATCTCTTCGCTCTAAGAACACGTTCAAGTTCGGTGGTGTAGTGGTCAAGAGCACCAAAAATTTTGGTTTCAAACCTTGTTGGTAAAAACGATTTTTTCAAAAATTAATCCATTGCCTGAGATTAGTGAGCGAGTGAAGCCATTAATCATCTGTTTATAATATCGATTCTATCTGCGGCGTAGTCGACTGAAGATTAATAGCAAGCCACATACTCTATACACATTTACACGAACACAAACTCTACGAAATCCAACGGGAAACCATCATAAGGAACACATTTCCACAGAACATGAGGTGCACAAGGTGTACCTCTGATATTCGATGCGACACGCTCATAATAAGATTCATATTTGGATTATGTTATTAAATTTGGAAACTGCTCTTGAAAAAGTAATAATGAACATGCAGTACGACACTATATGTCACCATCTACTGCTATAGAAATCGATTGTTACTGAAAAGCTGTACTGGCTATTTAGCATAATTTAATGATGAATCAATTCATCAAACACATTAAAATATCTAGAGAACACTTGATCGAATGCTGTAATTATATAATATTTTGTGCAAAACTAACTTCTTCAGTTGATTGATTTCATGTTTTGGCGGAAAGCTTATGTTGCGTGTTTAGTTTAGACACATGCGATATATTCCCTTTATTTCAGTTTGATACTACTTTTGATCAAATCGGTAGCATATTATCGACCAGAGTATTCTAGAGATCTAAGGGAAGGTTCCTGCATGCACCGTTGGGGCTTTATAATTCAAATTCATGAACCTCAACTATATTAATAATAACATGATGTCTAAAAAATATAAGTAACTCGAATGGCAAGTTCGAATCGCCTAGTTCGTAAGTTCAGAATAAGATTTATTGTTGATCTTGATAAGTTATACCTCCCTTTGATTAAATATGCAGTAGATAATCTTACGTAACACACAACTAATTTCACTCTACTCTTTAAGAAGGTTTGTACTATATACACTTATATATTATATTTCGTATGAGACCGCACTAGAATATAATAAAAGCACAACAAAACAATAAAAATATAGTTTGTAAAACCAAACACATATCACAAATCCAAGTCCAAAGCATTTAACTATTCTACTGCAATGCGTATCAGTATGCTTACAGAGTTGCAAAAATATTTCAGACTAGAGATTTAGTAAAGTCCATCCAGTTTGCTCACCAAATACGTACAATACACATAGAACAACCGAAAAGAAGGCGAAAACGTGCCTAGTCACGAATCACAACAGCGTTACCACTTGCGGTAAAGGTCAACTTTCTTATAGCGCGGCGAAATACCCACTCTAGCATGTAAACGGCCGCACTGTCAGCAACATTCTGCCCCTGAGGCTAAAGCTTAGCTCTGGTCGAGAAACGAAATTTGTAATCGATAAGAAATCAGCTAAAATCGCCCACATATTAGCGAGATACTTTCTTCATATCGACTCAGCGGCCTTACAGCACCGTTAGTTTGGGTTGCATCGATGTCTACAAAACCATATGGGCAGGGCCCACTTAGTCCGAAATGAACTACAACTAATTTCCACAAGTGGCGTTAAAAATAGAAATTAACTTAACAAAATAGTTACGTTTATAGCATCTACATATTTGAAAGGTATATAACTTTTGCTGTTGAATGACAGTGAGTTAAATCACACATAGATATATTATTTTAAAGTATCAAGTCTGTATTTGTTCTAAATGTCAGTCGTTAAGACTTGTAAGCATCAATCTTATAATCTCGCATAGGATTCGCAACACTCTACGATGTTGTGTCATCTGGGAGGCCTCAATCCGTTTGCTGCATGCAATATTAATAATCCAAGATTAGTTGTTGTTTTGTTTTATTGCTAATGTGATGCTATTTTCACATTATTGTCAATATAAACAATACATTCTTAGTCATGCCGATTCTCCTCTTAATTTTATCTTTACAATATCCTTTATTGGAAATTCGAGTTCTGAAGCAGGACACTGCTTCTTTCTGATCTATGTCCAGTGTATTATGGGCGAGGTAATACGATTTGTATGTCAACAATCATTAGGCAGCCCTTGGACAACATCAGTTAGAAACAAGAGCACAAGACGTCATGGGCTCATAACGTTGGTTAAAGTAGGTTAGGTTAGATAATGGCCGCGACGTGGAGACCTGCGGACCATAGCTAAACGTCGAGTGTCATTATCGACTTTAATTCAATTTTTTTTAGACAAACTTTTCATGCCTTTGTTAGTGTTTGGCGATGTTCGTGTAAGGTATTTACTGTCAGTTTTGCACAAACGGGCACGTAAATGATCCTTACAAACAAGTGTGCGAAGGCAGTTATACCAAAGCTAGTAAGGTAGGTACTTCTTGTATTAGTAATTCTTTAGTTACTGCGGTAGAAGACTATTGCAGTTTAATCAATAATTTAAGACGCCGGGGATTGTTGTATTCACATAATGCGGCGATGAATCTAGTTTTGTTTAATTGTGGTATGTTCAATGAATTACTTGAGCTTTTTAAAGAACAATTTTTAAATTTTCATAACAAACCAAATTTTGTGTGGAAGCTGGTTTTAAAATACCTTATAGAAGAGGGCTCATTAGTCTATTTTATTGGGTGCCAATATCATAGCGAGGAAAGAATATGGAAAATTAAAATTAATTATACAACCAATACTTTGATATTGTGGAAAAATTAATAATAATCAATTGAGCAAAAGAAATACAAGTTGAAAACTATGTCAGCAAATAAATAAAGCAAATTTCGAGCTTCATAGTTATTGCGTAGATTTAAAAGTGACTTATCAAAATTTGAGAATGCTATTGCGGCACCAAAACTATGGTTTTTGCTTTTAAACTACGCTTTCCATTACAAATACAGCGAATGGGTTACGGCTAAACGCTCATTTTGTAGCTTTGTTTCTAAATGGTGTTGACTGGAATACATTTAGTTTTGGACTTGTATGTTCGCTTAAAAATTTCTATGCGATGGCGGAATTTTGCAATATCTTCCTCTGAGTTAGCCAAAAAAGGATCAAGTTTAATTGATATTTCAAAACCTAATGCCAATCACAAGTTCGATATTGTTGAGCAATTTCTAATAATTATCTGTAATCATTGATCTAAATTCAACAGCGACCCGAACATTTTCCAATAAACAGCCCTAGTTGCTAATTATAAAGAAAAGTATATACAAATTTAATCTAAATACATCACCTTAAACATTAAAAATTCAAAATGCGTACTGTTCTTCTCCAGCAACACGTTCAGTTTTCGGTTGACCCAACAAAGAGTATTTGCTTTTTGCTCAAACAAATTACCATGCCATCAAGCTTATCTGAAAACTTTAATCTTGTATTTACTTTAATTAAGTTTTTGCAGTAGAGGGATTAACCGCATTGCTTCGGTGCAGGCTCCTACAATACTGGAAATGGGAATGGAGGAACATGAGCAAATAAAACGCTGAAAATCAAATTAGCACGAACTTCGGCTTTAGCATCCCGGGTATCTTTTAGATCCCATTCAGATTATGAAATTTACGCTGGTTGCCCCCTAGTAATTCAGGGATCAAGTTTTTGTAAATCCGTATTAGTAAATTTCGTAAACGGTGACACGTTTTCAGCGGGTTTTTGCGGTTGACGTTTTATATAAAAAGACAAATTTCATTCGTCAGTTAAAATCATGCAAGATATATTTTTAAAAATAAAAGCTTGCAATATTTATGTAGAACGCTGAATTAAAGAAGATCCAAACCGCTTTTTCTTAGAGATGGCTACAATATATGTTTTAGTAAACTAGAATACAAAACACTATTACAAATAACTGTCATACCCTTCATCATGTAATATTTTGCAATTACTCCTTTCTTGTTCCAAAACACAATCAACATATCCCTTTTAGCCTATGGAGTAACTTCAGTTCTTTTTTTATTCGATTTTGGCAATGGAAACAGAATCCGGATTTTACTCGAAGAGGTCTTCTAAGTTCTTAACGCCAGTTAGTACCGTAGCCGATCAACCGTGAAGTAACCATTTTTAGTAATAAGCCGCAGTCCGCTTGGTC
Source organism: Agriotes lineatus (assembly GCA_940337035.1). Classification (NCBI taxonomy): domain Eukaryota; kingdom Metazoa; phylum Arthropoda; class Insecta; order Coleoptera; family Elateridae; genus Agriotes; species Agriotes lineatus. The sequence goes on from CALNHX010009503.1 coordinate 43,643, forward strand.
AGTTCTGTAATGGCTATCCCGTACAGTTCGCGCTGTCGATGGTACATCGAGTGGACGCGCTAATCTTTTAACTCCTGGGTGAGACTTTTTAAATTTTACTTTCACAACATAAATAAAGTCTTTAAATAAAGAAGTGTTTATATCTAATCGGGTTTCGCTACAATGGAAAACTCTAGATCTAATATTGCTTACAACCAAGCTATTAGTAAAAGTTATTTTTTTTTCAGAAATGATTTTCACGCAGTACTCTTGGAATAAATCCGAATTTTGCATTAAACCTAGCTGCGTTATTTTTAAAGGATAAAAAATAATTACTATTGTTCTGCTGACACAGTTCTGCAAAACTGATTTCAAACATAGGGATGCACACAATACCAAGCATCCCTTGAAATAATCCGACGTTTGTTTTCAAACTGGGCTCTTGTACAAAACTAAATTACTAATAAGCATGCAGTACTTGGAACTAAGCAATAATCATAACTATGACCGTGATTGGTCGAAACAAAGTCATCATTACAACCATCTGAAAATCAAATATTTTTTAAAAATTGTCAACTTGACATTCGGTATGAATTCTACAAATATAAAAGAAAACCGATAAATAGTGGATAAAAGATGCTGGCCTACAACGTTTGTTTGAATTATATAGGACGAAACTATTGTAAAGCACGAGCAGTCACACAAACTTACATTTTCCTAATGTAAAACTGAGTTTGAGTTCAGAGCGCCATCTACTGCATTCTTATTTGAGATTTAGTATAGTACGACTTACAATCAATTTCTTATTGTCACCAATTAACCAAGTAATTACAGTACGACAGTGCTATATTACCACTGCTCTGAAAATAACAAAAAAAAAACACTTAACTATTCCTGAAAATCTTACATTTCACACAGCTTGCGACATCGAAGTCGCACGCAGAAAGCGGCGGCTTGCAGTCGTGGAAAAAGTATAGTGTACAACACGTCTGAAAAGTGCTATTTCCAACACTAGTTGTACAATATAATATTACAGCGTAGACGCGATTCCTTCTTTCTTTGGATTGTTTTTGCATAACATTATTATCAATCAGTTATTACAGATGAAAACAGATTTACAACCCCGAAATAACGTAAAAATGCTCCAGTCAGCTTAGAAATAATGGGGAATGTTCGAAACAAACTGTACCTGGAACAAATTCGGGTAATTTGTTAGGCGCTACCTAATGTGTATGGCGGAATGAAGTGGGGGGCTTTCACCAGAAAGAGATTTTCCTCGGCTGCTTGAATGTGTTCAGATCCCAGATATGACCTGCCTTGTTTCATAATTCTGAAATGCTATCCTACTTCAAAAACTACATCATACCGCTTCATAAATAATTTACACAGTACATATAAAATTTGAGAGCGGCTATATGAAGATACACACAGTGGTGGCGGAAAATGATTAAACTGATGTAGCACGATATGAACTTCTTGCATTCCCAATAGCTCTATTATTTAAGATATAAAATGCAAGACGGGAGAAAAAGGCAGATCAAGGCTGCACATCCTACTCCTTGATTGAAGAAGAGGAAGAATACCCAACAAATATTTAACATATATACATAACATGTAGGCAGGTCATCCATTGATTCGTGCCTATATAAACTAAAGACTTATTTTAGTTGATTGACACTACTAACGATTGTTCGAGACTGCTACACGGTATTAAAATCTAGTAACTATGTCCAATGGCTTAAATCGCTTAAGTCTGCGCGTATCATGCTGTTCGTCAAGGAGCCTGTGGGCTAACTGATTAGGATACACTGTTAATTTTACACGATACGATGCACTACACTGTTTAGCTACCTCTTTTACGGTAGGTATTTTTAAGTCACTTCTAAGAATGTTGTTGGTTACGTACCATGGGGCGTTAGTGATTTGGCGTAGTACCTTTGATTGAAATCTTTCTAGTATTTCTATGTTGGAGTTTGCAGCTGAACCCCATAACTGTAATCCATAGCTCCATATGGGTTTTAATATTACTTTATACAGAAGCACGTTATTTTCTAATGTTAGCTGCGACTTTTTCCCTATTAACCAATAAAGCTGTTGAAGTTTAATATTCAGTTGTTTCTTTTTTGCTTCAACGTGTGGTCTCGAAGTTAGACGTCTATCGAGGTTCATGCCTAGGTATTTGGCTTCCATGTTTTGAGGTATAGCTTGTTCATTCAAATATATTGGTGGGCAAGTCAGCCGTTTTGTGGTAAAGGTTACATGTGTTGATTTCTGCTCATTAACTCTGATTCTCCAGGTCTGGAGCCATTTTTCGATTTCGTTTATATTTTCTTGAACCATAGTCAAAGCAATTTCTGGATCTCTGTGAGATGCAATTACTGTGGTGTCGTCAGCGAAAGTTGCTACTACTGTATCTTGCAGTGCTGGTAAATCTGAGGTGAAGATCAGATATAGGATTGGTCCCAGGATACTCCCTTGCGGAACGCCTGACATGATAGTTTTAAGACTTGTTTGTTCATCTTCGTATCTAACATAGAACTGCCTGTCTTGTAGGTATGAGTGTAATAGAAGATAGACGTTGTATGGTAAATGCTGTTTGATTTTATAGAGTAAGCCAGGGTGCCAAACCTTATCGAAGGCTTGAGACACGTCAAGAAATACCGCTGAGCAGTATCTTTCTTCTTCGATGGCGAAATTTATTTGGAGTACTACTCGATGCACCTGCTCTATAGTTCCATGGTTCTCCCTGAAACCGAACTGATGTTCAGGGATTAGTTGTTTTTGTTTCAATATTAGCTTCAGTCTTTTAAGGAAAAGCTTTTCGAATACTTTCGAAATAACTGGCAGCAGGCTAATTGGCCTATATGAGGCAACATTTTGTGAATCTTTTCCAGGTTTGACTATTAGAATGATCTCTGCTATTTTCCAAGAGGATGGGAAGTAGTTTAACCTTAGGGCTGCATTGAAGAGTTCAGTTATGTTTCTTAATATGTTTTCTGGCAGCTCTTTGAGCACTTCACCGGTAATCTTATCCATCCGGGCGCTTTTTTACTACTGATTTCTTTGTTTATTACTTGTCTAACTTCTTGTATTTTAAATTTTTGTAATGGAAGCTCCATTTGTAAAGGTGATTCTAAAAACGTGTGAACTTCTTTTTCTTCCTCCTCTGTAACTGTTCTGGGGAACGGGCTGAAGGTTTTTTCGAGATGTTCTGCAAAAACGTGCGTATTTTGTGTGTTTGTTCTAGCCCATTTGCCATTTTCAAGTTTTATAGGAGAATTATGTTGATGGGGACGCTTGATCCTTTTTGTTGCCTTCCACAAAGAATAATTTGTGTCTTTGGTTGCAGATAATTCTTATAAATGTTTCTGGATAGCCGTGTTCCTTTCTTCTATTAGTATTTGCTTTAATTCTTTTATTGCTTTGTTGTAGCTGGTTCTGTCTTGAGGAGATCTCGACTGTTGCCATTTTTTCCTTAAGTTTCGTTTTTCTATGATTTTTTCTTTGACGGTGCTGGAGCAGATTTTCTGTTGGAAATTGCAGGTCATGTTTGGGGTGGCTGTCCATGCAGCTTTCTGAAGAGCTAGGGTCAATAAGTCGACAGCAATTATGGGGGAATGGTCGGACGAAGGATCAAGACACGACTGAATATTTAGATGTGTAGTAGGTATGCCTTTTGTTATGCAAAAATCTAACAAATCTGGAATACGTCTTCTATCTGCGGGCCAGTATGTGGGTTCGCCCGTGGTCAAAGGTGTTAAATTATTATGTAGCATCGCTAGATAGAGCTGTCTTCCCCTTGGTGTTGGTGTGTTTGATCTGCAGCCCCACCATGGGTGTTTGGCATTGAAATCCCCTCCGCTAATAAACCTGTTTCCAAGTGTATCGAAATATTGTTTATATTGTTCCTTTGTAATTTTGTGTTTTGGTGGAGAATATACAGAGGATAACGTGATGGGTCCAATATGATCATGTACTGTAACAGTGGTAGCTTGAATAAAGTCTTTTGCGAAATTTTCATTTGCATGATGTTTTATAGATGTTTTAATTATGAGGGCAGCACCTCCGTGAGCTTTACCGTCTGGATGTGGTGTGTCGTAAACTGAATAACCTGGAACACTTAGATAGCTTTTGCTGGTAAAATGCGTTTCGCAGATGAACATAACGTCTATGTTTTGAAATACTAAAAATGTTTTTAATTCTTGGCTTCGTTGTGCCAAGCCGTTAGCATTCCAGACACCGATTTTTAGTGAATTAGCCATTATTAGTTTTGTTTATGAGAGCAGTGATAATATTTAATAGTGTATCCATTCTTTCTGCCAGTTTTTGCACTATTTCTTCTAATTTGTTTATGCGATCATTGTGTTGTGTAGCCGGAGGCTGAACCGAATCATTTGCTAGTGGATTACTCTGTAGCTTTTGTAGATAAGGGTAATTTGTTTGTGTTGATGAAGGATTGATGGAATTTCCGGACTTTGAAATGTAAGTGGGTACTTGCCTTTCTTTTAGTATCTTCTCTAAGAGTGGGGTATAGTTTCTGTTGCAGTTGTTTCCGCACAATGCATCCTTTATAACTGGCAGGGTGATTTTGTTTACAGTTGAAACATACTACGTCTCTTCTTTTTTCGGTCCACGTGCAATTGGCGGTAAGATGGTTACCTGCACATTTAACGCAATTTGGCTGCCTATAGCAATAATTTTTAGTATGCCCGAAGGCTTGGCATTGAAAAAAAGGGACGCAAGGTGATTAGAATCAATAATATACTGAGAACACAACAAAACAATGATAAAAATATCAAAGTTCCAGCGTCATCCTTTATAGTAGAATTAGAACAACAAGACAATAACAAGGATATTTATGAAATTGAATTCTTACAGTACACGACTGTTCGCTTTGAGCAACCTTACAAAAAACGCGATATTCTTCAATGCATAAGAAACTTTTAGATCAATATTTTTTCCACGTTTGCAGTACTCTGTATATGATCAGCTCAGCTTTATCTAATGTTTCTATTTCTTTTAATATTGCTACCTCCTGTGTTACTTTGTATTTTCTTACTGTAGGGTTCTTAAGGTCAATATAGTGACGACTTTGCACATTAAACTCGTTACAGTAAAAAGTTAATCTACAGAATATATACGGAAATAAAACTTTGACACTGATGGATATTAGATGGAATATTACATAAAGTCTAAAAACGCAAAATAATGTAATTGCAAGCACCTTTACTTAAGCTAATCATACAAAATTGATAATAAAATTAATAGTCATTTTTGCCTATCAGCTATTTGGTCGGTTACATCAGTAATATCTAAATGGTTATTGGTTGTGACTACAATCAATTAACTGAAAAGAAAACATTTTACATGATTACTAGAGTGAAACGTATAACGATAGGTCGAAGTTAGCATTACGTATAGCTAGAAGCTCTAATGGCTTGTTTTATGTACAGCTGTAAAGCAACCCACACTAAAATCCAAATTAAAATTTACGGGCAGCTGACAACAATATATAATATAAAAGTTACGTATTCATAAGCTAAAGAAAGTATTAGGGGTGCTAGTAGTGGCTAGTGCTAGGATTGTTTG